>JAODAL010033567.1:0-45406 GCA_025379985.1 Phyllomedusa bahiana | reverse complement strand
TTTTTAAACCCCAAACGGGGCTGGAGAAGCGGGAATTAACACCACAACAGTAAATGGATGCGTGCTACATTTTGGGCAACACACTTAGGTTATAAAAGCCACAAAAAAAAAATCACAGACCATTCATACCCCGTTTTTCACCAAAACCCTTAAACCGCAGACCCCAAAAAAAAAGTGCCAGAACAAAAGATTTAAACCTTCATTTCTTGAACTGGACATTTAATATCCCGTCCTGGAACGCAGCATGACCCCCAAACCGCATGCCCCCAGATTTAAAAAAAGTGGCGGAAAAAGGATCTCTGAACCACCATTTAGTTTCACTGGACATTTGACTAAACCTTCCTGGGCCCAGCAGACCCCCAAACCCTGCTTTACCCAGTTTAAAAAGGGGCCCGGGGAAAAGGGTCTTTCAACCACCATTTATTGAACTGGACATTGACTATCCTTTTTCAAACCACATAATGACCAAAAAACCTGTCTGACCCACATATTAAAAAGTTAAAGAAAAAAAGTCTTTAAAACCACCATTTTATTGAACGAATTAACTATACCGTCCTGGACCGCAGTATACCTTAAACCTGCTACCCAAAAATTTAAAAAAGTGCCGGGAAAAGAGTCTTTGAACCACCATTTTAGTTAACTGGACATTGACAACCCTGTCCTGGGCCACACATGAGATAAAAAGTGCGGGGAAAAAAGGATTTTTTTCAACCACCATTTTAGTTTCACGGACTATACGTCCCTGCCTGGTACACTGCCCCCCTATGATGCGGACCATTGACTTCACTTGAAATACGTGGTTAAGCTCCGTTCGACCCAGGCCCTTTTTTTTTTGGGCTTTATTTTTCTCATTTTACTAAACATGCTTTGGGAAATTTGTCTCGTACTTTGTTCTCTTCGTGCTCCATACCCCCATTCCCTAAAAACCCTACATCTGGTCAAGTTTTCCTGTACCTCCCTTGTACAATTCAGAGGGAATTTTTTACCACATTTTGTACATGCAAGTTTTTAGTATTTTAAATTTTAAAAACACATTTTTAAAAAAAGGAGGAATCCCCCCATCTCTTTTTTCTCTTTTTAATTGTATTAAATGGTTTCTCAAAACAGGGATGATAGTATGTTAAAGATTTGCGAAAACAATCTTTTGCATATGTGTCCTTAACAAATTTCCTACCTATTCCTGGTTCTGACAGACCTCACCCTTTAGCCCCTCTTACAAATTTTAAACAAAAGTCTGTTAAAACAAAAAAAATTTTTTAATTGGGAAAGTAGCATAGCTGCATTCACAGCAAAATGCCCCCAAAAATTCAAACATGACCCTGACCACTTTTTGGGCAATTGTGAAGAACAAATGTCGTTAGAAAAAAAAAAAGGCAAATTTCAAAAAGCAGCATGACCCAAAAAATTATAAAATACATCTCAGCCATGTTAAAAAATTTTGAGGGAGAAAAGCCCTTAAAAGCCACATTTTTGTTCCAAAGACCATGATATGCGTATCTCAAAGCAACATGACCCCAAAAAATTATAAAAAACTTCTCGCCACATTAAAAAATTTTGAGGAGAAATGCACTTAAAACCCCATTTTTGTTCCCAAAAGGGCCATAAATTTTTAAATGTATCTCACACAACTGGGCCCCAAAACCAAAACATTTTAAAACTTCTTTTAAAAAAAAGGAGTAAATGGAATAGGTGTTTCCATGAACCTTTCTGCTTTTACAGCCCCCTCACCCCAAAACCCCAAAAGAACTTTGGAAAAAAAAATAAAAATTGCAGTAAAAATGTCATTTTAAAAAAAATTTTTAAAGAGGACATTTCTTTTGAAAGTATGTGAAGTAGACCGCAACTAACCGTGACCTCGGCAATTGGGGCCACAACACACAGAGATCCATGCCTGATTCATCGGGTAAATCAAAAAAGATCTTTTTCTGTGGAAAACCCGGGTGCGTTTGTCGTATGATCCTCCGTGTGCTGAAGGTCCCGCTCAATATGACGCTGGCTGCTGGGAAAGGAAACAACACCTCTTTGGGCGTGGAACCCAAATTCTATTGGGTCCGGAACACATCCCAAAAACTTTGGGGGTTTGAGACTCAGAATCTTGGCACCAGGGACTTAAGTTTGTCTCGTTGGGATGTTTCCCCCGGCTTTCCCTGCTTTGGGGGAGTTTTAAATAAAGATTGCCAAAAGGTCACCCATTAGGCTTTTTTCCCCCCCTTTGGGCCGCCACCCGTTTGCCACTACAGCAACTTTGCACCTACTGCCTGTCACCGCTGTAATTTGTTTCCCCCATGACTTTTAAAGGGAACGTGAAGCAGACGCAACAATGCCCTCCATTGATAAATTTCAAAAAGGTCTCCTTTTCCCCTTCTTTTGAAACTCTCTTATTTGGGTGGGGGGAAGGAAAAGTGCTGAGTTTTGTTTTGTACCGGGGATCCAGGGGGTGGCCCCCCCAGAAAACTGTTTTTCCCATTTTGAGGGCCCTTTAAAATGCGGGGATCATTTTGGGAGGAAAGGGAACATCCAAGCCCCTCATGTGGAGAAGAGTCTTGTTTTCCCCAAAGCCCCCGGGGTCGGAGGCACTAAAAACTGATCCCCCCAAAACTTCCCCCCTCCGCCTCAAATTCGCCCCCAAACCCCTTTTTCCAAAGGGCAGGGACTTTCCGGTAAGGGCAGGGGCCCAGAAAATCTCCTTCTCCCCTCCCCCTCCCGTTTTCCTCCGGCACAACTTCAACACACCCCCTGCCTTGCCGAGTTTATCCCCCCCTGGACTGAGGGTGCCCCCTTTGCACTAGCCCTGGAACCCGAACCACTCCCCAATGAAGACCGATAAAATTTTTAAAAAACGGGTGGGGGGCCTTGTGGATTTGCCCGGAGAAAAGGCTCCATGTCCCACTTGTCCCTCTCCCCCTCCCCCCGCTGGCGGGAACCCCGTTTTTTCTGATTTTCCCCAAAGATCGTTCCAGAAAATAAAAATCACCACAACTCATGCGACAAGGGGATTGGGCCGCACTGACCATTTTGGGGTTGGGTTTTTAAAAACTGGAAAGGATGGGCAGACTCTTTCCCTGCCTCCACTCTCGGTGGCTCAACCCCCCCAGGTCCGCACCGCTGTTTGTCAGCCATGTGCCCTTCGTACGCGAAGGGCATTGCGCTGCTGCCACAATCGTGGACATGTGTAGGGGGGAATTCCCAGCATTTTCCCACCAAAAATGAGAGGTTGACGGGGAGGCCAAGCTGAGCGCAACGAGCCAGGCGGGAGGCAGGTCGAACGGCGGAATGCTAATTTTCCCCCTCGAGCCTTCCTCACACACCCCAAACCCCGGTACTTTTTTAAGAAATTTTGGCGACAAGGTTCATGCAGTGCCGGGAAAGGGTTTTTCCCCGCCCCGATTTAAAGGGGCGGCCAGCAGATTTCGCCCTTTAATCGCACACCCCCTTTCCCGGGACAAGGTTCTTTCACCCCCCCGCGCTTGGTCTCATTGCGGAGAGCCTCCACAGCTCCGACCCGTTGTGGGGGCGGCTCCAAGACGATTAATTTCAACACGCCGGTTTTTTTCTGGGCACTGAGCCAAGAGGACCCGGGGGAAAGAACCCCTGCACCCCCGCGGTTTTGAAAAGCGTGCGCCCCGGGCCCAGAGCCACCTCACCCCCGAGACACCACCCCCCTCACCCTGAGGCTGTCACAAGAATAAGGCCCTTGGGGGTGCTTACTTAAATCCATGTTCGGTGGGGCAGATGGGCTTTTCCGGCCACAGATCGACAACGCGCTTAAATTTTGATGACACTGGCTGGCCAGGGCAGGGGCGCTTTTTGGCAAAGAAAATGCCCGCTCGGGGTTGGGATTGGGGCAGGCAAGGGCCAAAGTGGCGGAACCCCTTTTTGTCCCCAACGAAAGGCAACATTTCCAGGCCAAAAGCCTGGGAAAGGCCGACATTCGCTTAGGGTTTGGGATGGGTTTGGGGTTTAAATGTTTTTTCCGCTCCCCCAAAACCTGGAAGAAGAAGGCTGGGGGCAGATGGCCGCTGTACGCTGCAGGGCATCAAACTGGCGGGGGGAGAAGGGGAGGATGGGGCTCTGGGGGTGTGGGGGACTCAGGCGACGGTGGGGCGAAGCAGGCTGACCCCGATCATGATCTGGAAGACCCTCAGCTGGGGAAAGCTTTTTGGGGGCGGAGGGGAGGCCCGAGAGAGAGGGGGTGGGGGGTTGGGCCCCGGCGCGGGGGCCTTTTTTGGGAAAAAAGTGCCTCCATTTAACTCATGCATTCGCTGCATGTGACTAACATGTTGTGGTGGTTAACCCAAACCAAAGGTTTCTTGCCATACTTATGCGTTTACGGCAAAGCGGGATATGAAATCGCGGGGGAACAGAGGGGTTCTCAAAAAAGGCCCAGGCTTGAGAGGTCCTGGACCCTTTTGACGGCGATAACGAGGAGAGGGTTTGCACTGACCGTGGCTGGGGGAATCATATCAGGGGCTTCGCGACCCCCTTCTCCCCCTTTTGGGCGGAAACCCATTTTTGACTCTACCCCATTGTCTTCCTCCCGCCTGATGAGCCTCGCAAGCAAATTTTTGCTGAAAAGACCACTTTTTTGGATCCGCTTTTGTCATCATCATCATCAACACAGGTCACTTCGTCGTCCGACTTCTGCATCCAGGAGCTGCGGGCTACAAGCAAGAGGGACTACAAGGCGTTGCGACTGCCGGGATTTTTGCCGATTGACCGGCTTCCTTCTCCTCCTCTGATGGACATCAGTAACTGGGCGTCAGAGCAGAGAAAATCAACCTCTTTGGCCTCTTGATCTTTTAACATGCCTTCTGACCCCAACCGCATTTTGTCATCAAAGAGGTCTTCAGAAAATGGATTATCCACAGTGGTGGGTACACGAGTTGTCATTTGGGCTGCTTCATGTTGGACGGATGCTGGATATGCTGATGACGACATTTGTGGCCGTGACTGGGAGGACGAGGACGTAAGACTGCTGGATGCAGGTTGCATTAACCACTGAAGGACAGATTGGCGACGCTGTTCGTTACTGAGATTCACATGGCTCTGACATAGTGATGACAGGCCTGACGGTCCTGCAACTGACGATCCGCTGGCATGCGTGTTGTCGCCAGCACTGGAAGGAGCACCTTTTCTTGTACCTCCACCTCCATGTCCTACTCCCCTCCATGTTCAGGAATATAAAAATTTGAGAAGGTATGGAAGAGTTTTGGAAAGTCTCTTATTAAAAGATGACAAATCACAGCTTTTCGCAAATTCCTCAAATCAAAAAAAAATTGCTGGATTCAAATTTAACTGCAAAGTAGATCTATCAACAAAGCTTAACTGACCAAAAGTAAAAAAAACACCTGTCTGAAATGTATACGGATATTAAAAGGTATTTTTGGCACCTTTCAATTCCCTGTGGTATACAAAATTGCTGTATTCAAATTTAACTGCAAAGAAGATATATCACAAAGCGGCTGCGCCAGTGAAAAAAACGTATCTTAATGTATTCGATATAAAGGTATTTTTTGGCACTATCAAACTTGGTGACTACAAAATTGCTGTATTCAAATTTAACTGCAAAGTAGATCTATCAACAAAGCTGGCCTGCGCCAAAGTGAAAAAACACGTATCTGTAATGTATTCGGATAATAAAAGGTATTTTTTGGCACCTATCAATTCACCTGTGGTGACTACAAAATTGCTGTATTCAAATTTAACTGCAAAGTAGATCTATCAACAAAGCTGGTCTGCGCCAAAGTGAAAAAACCGTATCTGATAATGTATTCGGATAATAAAAGGTATTTTTGGCACCTTTCAATTCACCTGTGGTGACTACAAAATTGCTGTATTCACATTTAAGTGCAAGGTGCCTCAATGAACAAAGCTGTAGTGTGCAAAAGTGAAAAAACATGTATCTGTAATGTATTCGGATAATAAAGGTATTTTGGCACCTATCAACCTGTGCTGACTACAAAATTGCTGGATTCTAATTTAACTGCAAGGTGGCTATATCAACAAAGCTGGAATGGGCAAAATTGAAAAAGAACACCTATCTGATCTGAAATGTATACTGATAATAAAAGTGGAGTTTTGCACCTAACAATGAGACCTGCATTTACTAGAAAAGATGTGTGTCCTAATATAAGTTCAGGCTGCCCAATATCCAGGAAATATTTCAATAGAAAACTGTTAATAATAAAGCTATTGCAGTGCAATGTCTACACTAAGTCTTGGTGAACTTTATCCAGTTTTCTTTATAGAGCTTGTCTGTGTTCACCCGCGGGCCCCCCCCCCCACCCCCCCCCACGACTTTAAGGGGTAGATGCCCCTTTTAAAATTCTCTACCTAACACATAAAATTTTTCCAATCTTGACCAAACAAAGTTTAAGACACAGCTAACATAAGCTTTCTCTGTGAAGAAATAGAATAATTTCGCTGACTTTTGGACCGGGCAGGGGCACGCCCTCTGCTAGAGAGCTAGAGACACTGCAGAACAGGAAGGCTGTTCTGTAAAAGAGGTCATGTTTTTTTGCAGCCAATCGAAACCTACACATCCAGTCATGACGTCACACACACATCTCACCCTGCTCATTTTTTAAAGCTGATTTGCGGGGCCGCCAAAATGCGGGAAGCGCCAAAATGGGCATATTAAAATGACACAGTTTTTAAAACCAAATTATCGCTTGATCAAAAAAATTTCGACAACATAAAAACTGTGCCGATTTCAACTTTGTCGTAATAATCCCCAAAAACATAGTCAAACATTTAGTTAGGAGATATTGCTTGCAAGGGCTAAAAAGAGAAAAATTTCACCTTCCCATTCCCTTTTACAGTGTTGATCCAGAGGAAGGTACAGAAACCCAATGAGGTAAAAGCCAATTTTACTCATTTTAGTTAAAAAATTCCTCCCTGACTCCAATTGGCAATCAGAATAAATCCCTGGATCAATGCACCTTCTTCAGAAACTTGCTATATTTCTATATCCACCCAAAATTTTAGTGAATTCACCATGATGCTTTCCGCTGGGAGATAGTATCACAGTCTTATTGCTCTTACAGTAAAGAATGCATTTTTATTTTAAACATAGAAACCCCTTTCCTTTAGATGTAAAGGATGCCTTCCTGTTATAGATAAAATCCTTGACATATTGAGGACATTTAATTTTTCTCTGTTGATATTGATAATATGCAGTAACCATTTGTATCACAAAAAACAGGTAATGATGCATAAATCAATATTAGTACTTACAAAAATTTTTTTCATAAAAACTTGTGTGCCCCTTCTTACTATCAGCACCTCAAGGGGTGAAAAATACGGGAAAGGGCGTAAGGGTTCAGTGGAATTCCTGGCCCACCGCACGATGAAGTTAACCCACGCCAGGGAACAAAAACTAAGTACCCCCCGGGTTTTTCACCAGGGGCCGCCGAAAAGGGGAATGGTTGCTCGGCGTGAGCTCCGGGTCTTTACCCCTGACGTGACTTGCTTGCGGTGGCGGCCGGGTACTGCGGGGTACAGAACGTAATCCAAGGGCGTGTCGGGGAAAGGGCAACTCGGGGCAGGCGGCAGGGGTTTTCGGGGTAGAGACGGGCAGGCGGTCAGGGCAGGGGGGAAACGGCAAGGTCAGAAACTAACAGGCGGACGGGGTACCGGGTAATCAAACGGACACAGAGACACTCAAAGCCAAAATGCACCCCAAACGATCTGGCACGGTGCGGGGGCGAACCCCCACATGGGACCAGTGTCCGAAAACCCCAACTCCCCGGGACATGGCCCTTCAAATCCAACCAGCCGTCGCGCGCGGCCCCGGGGGGCAGGCTGCGCACGAGGCCGGGATGGACGGGAGGGGCGTGCACCGGACCCAGGCCAAAAAGGGCCGGCGTGGGGACGGGGGGTGGTCGCGGGTGCCCGCGATCCCCCGCCCGGAGCCCGAGCAGGCAGGGAAGGGCCCCGCAGGGGCAGCGGGCCCGGGGCCCCGCCATGCAGTACCCCCCCTTAGGTCCTCCCTTTTTTTTTGAACCTAAAAAGGGAGTCAGATGACATTTTCCCTTCAGGTTCCCCAAACACTCCTCTGGCCCGAACCCCTTCCAGTCGATGAAAAAACCATTTCCCCCCTCACTGCTTCGCCCCAGCACCCCCTTGACCTCAAAGATTTTTATCGGGTTTGGCCACAGGAGGGGGTGAGACAGATCCACGGGAGAAGCGATTCAGCATCACGGCTTGAGGAGGAGAATGGAAGGCTTTGGGGAACAAGGAGTGGGGGGCAAGCGGAGTTGTGGGAAACCCGGTTTAAGCGACGAAGTCCCCAAAAAAGGGGCCCAAATATTTGGGGCCCCAAACTTTAGCGGGGACCTTAAAGCGGATGTATTGGCCGATACCCAAAACCCCTATACTGGCTTTAAATACGGGAGGAGGCAGGGTCCCCTTCGCCGAACTTTAGTACGAGTGGAAGCCCGAAAAGGGGGCCGACGAGTGACCTGCCTGAGTGACTTAAATTTCCCGTACTTGGGATCCACGGCGGGAATGTGACACAAACGCAGGAATGTAACAATAAAAAAGGGACGGCTCCCACTCGAGTCCGGGGAATTAATATGAGAATTCCCCCCGGGGAGAGGTCAGCCCATTATCCTGACGTGCAAAAACAAAATGTCTAGAAAGTCCCAAAAGATTTGGGTTTACCCTCTCCACCTCCCCTTATCTGAGGGGTACGCAGATAAAATCCACTAAACCCCGAACGGGGGCACAGAGAGCCCGCCAGAATTTAGATAAAACGGGACTCCCTTCGAGAGATTGAAAAAGGAGCCCTGTAGCCGAAAGATGTGGTGGAAAGAAAAGGGGGGGTAGCTGGGGTGCAGAGGGAAAACCCAGGCGGGGCACAAAAGACCCCTTTTTAAAAAATCTTCAACCACCCCCCCAAATACCGTGTTTCCGGATGAGCTGGTAGGTCAGTGACAAAATCCATAGCAAATGGGACCTCTGGCACCGGGAGAGGCTGAAGCAGACCCTGGGTCTGAGACGGGAAAATTTTTCGAGCACAGGGGGTACAGGCTAAGCAAAAGTCCTAACTCCTGCAAAGAGTGGGGCCCCCAAGTATCTCGAGAATTGTCGGGTTTTCAACCCCCGATTTGGACCAGCTTTTCGAGAAAATGTCCCCATTTTGGATTTTTCGAGGGCCGCAAAGCGGGACGGACTAGGCTTCCCAGGAGGTAACGTTGAAGGTCTACAGAGCTGCCCAAAGAACCGTTCCCAGGAAAAATGTGCTGCAGGGGGGCTCAAGCCCACCGTGTTGGAGAAAAAGGAGGGTTTCCCCCTGCGTTTTTTTTTAGGCCGGTCGGAAGTGTGTAAGAAATCAAAAACGGGGCGAAAAAAGCGACCATAAACTTTTTGGGGAAATTTAACGCTTTTGGGGGTTTGGGGTTTTTTTAAAGTGTGTTTTTTAGGATGGTGACCCCCTCCGGAAGGGCGATTTTTAAAGGCACTTTTTGCAAAAATTCCCCATCCCCGTGTGTAAAATTCTTCGGCAGAGTGGGGAAGGTCTTTAGAAGAATCCACACGTCCCCCTTTCCTGAGGGGCTTCTGAAGAAGAAAAAGGGACGGCCCCAACTGGGGGCCGTGACCTCTAAGACAAAGGGCCCTGAGGTTCCGGACGAGAGAGAACGGAGGGAAGCAAAACGCGCTTTTAAATTTTAAATGCCTCTTTGGGGCCTGGGGGGGCCCTGATTTTTGGGTCGGAACCCCTTTTTTGGTGAGGGGCCACCCTTGGAGCCACCAGGGAGAAAATGTGGATAAATTGCCCGTAATAATTGGCAAAGCCCCAAAAAATGGGATACCCGAAGGCCCACCGACGGGGCACGCGGACGCGAGAGCTTTGGCGGGGGCCATCTGTAGACCTTGGCCACCGTGTACCCTAAGAAGGGCAGGGAGGGGCGCTCGAACAGGCACTTCTCAAAATTGGTGGTTGGGGGTTTCGGAGACGTCGACACCTGGCGGACGGGTGATGGGACTCATCTGGAAAAATAGAATACCTATAAACTATAACCAGACGTATAGAAGATCCCGGGAAAATCTCATTTAAAAAAGTTTTGGAAAACAACAGGAGCAATGCAGAGACCAATGGCATGACGAATATTCGAAGTGGTCATACGGGTGTTAAAGGTGTTTTCCCCCTCGTCACCTTCCGGATGCAATCAATTGTAAGACCCCCAAGGTCCATTTTGAAAAAAATTTTTTGCCACTACTTCAAACAGCTCCGAAAAAAGGCGGGGGGGAAAATTCTTTAAGGTTTTTTTTAGGCCACATATCGATACGGGCCCGGGGGGTTCCACTTTCTTTTTGACAAAGAAGAATCCGGGTCCCGCAGCGAGGACGACTTGCTTAAAGCCTTTGCGGAGATTTTCCCTTTGGGTGTAGTCGGACATCGCCTTTGCTCCGGATGGAAAGGGATAAAACCTGCCCGGGGGGGAGTAGTACCGGGTTGCAGGCAATGGGCAATCGAAGGGCCGGTTTGGGGGAGGCAAGTTTCAGCCTGTCTTCAGAAAAAACTCGGAAAATTTTTTGGGAAGGAGCAGGCAACCTGGCGAGACTTCTAGGGTCGGTAGAGGCGCCCACGGGCTGGGGAAGGGGCCCCAAGGCATTGTGATGGCCCGTGTTTCCCGTTTAGGGGCGGGGCATGCTTTGTAAACCCGGGGGGGCCCAAAGGGCTCAGAAGAGGGGAAAGGCCGTACGGAGTTTTTATGTTTCCTGATGTAGGCCCCCACCGCAGGCTAGGGGGCAGTGCAGAAATGAATGGCATCCCTTGAGGCATTCGCCACTGGGTGAGGAGGCAAACATGGGTTTCTGCGGGGGTCACTGGAACCGGGACTGAACACCAGCGCGTGGTGAAAAGTTACCATGGACTCCGATCCAGGAAGAGGTTTTGGGGAAAGGTGCTGTCCGGGGAAATTCCACAAGAAAAAGGGGAAAGGTCAGAAGGGAGGGCCGCTTGACACCCAGAAGCCTCTCCTGGAGCCCCAGGTGCGGGATTTCCCGGGTGTAACGGGCAGTCCCAATGAAGTGGCCGGAACCCCCACTAAAAGCATAACTGCCCAAAACGCCTGTGACGTTCCCCCTGGGTCAAAAGAGCCCTTTCCACCTGCATGGGTTTTTGCCCCATAACCGTTGGCGGAGGAAGTGGGAGGGCTTGAAAGAAGGAGCAAGCGAGGGAGCCGGCGGGGTCGGGTAGGCTCGCGTTGGAGCGGAGTCTTGTTGTCTTCACAAAGCGGATACGACCGGGTGGCCAACCCATTCAATTTTCCACGAGGAAGCAGGTCCCGACCCGCAAGTCATCTTTAATGCGTCCCCAGAGACCTTGCCAAAGTTTCCCCAAAGCCCTTTTTTCCAGTCCAAGCCGAGGTAAGGTGCGGAACTGCACTGAGTACTGTCCCCCCAGTGGGGTCGCCCTGACGGAGACGGAGCAGGGCTGCGGGAGCAAGGGGGGCGACCAGGGTCCCAAAGACAGTTTGGAATCCCCGGAAAGGGTTTCGATTGCCGTCAGCGGATCTTCACTCCACAACGGGGTTGCCCCGGCCGAGCTTTGCCCATAGGAGGCTAAAAATTTAAGCCACTTTTAAAACCCGCTCTTTGGAAAGATGTCCCCCACTCGATGTGGATGGGCATTGCGATAACCCTGCACTTCTTGGGGTCTCCATCGTTTGCGAGAGGAAGCGGGAGAGCAGAAAGGTCCCATGTTATGTGTAGGAGACCCAGCTGCAGGAGCAACAGGTGCAGGTGGGATGGCAGCAGCTGCAGGGGGAGGTAGGCGAGCCAAAGGTTCTGCATCATGGCCCGAGCTGGTCGATACCTGACTCTCTGGCGACGGGCCCTCGCAACGTCCGGATTCAGGCAGAGGTACCCCGGTTGGGAAACCCTGGCCTTCGTAGTAAGGGTTCGCGCGCCAGGGGGGGGCATGCCACGGTGCCGGGACGGACAGGACGGCGTGCACCGGAGCCGGGCCTAAGAGAAAACCCCCGGGGGGGGACGGGGTTCCCCGCAACGGAGCCCCCGCAAGCAGGGGATCGGCGCGGGGCACGGCGCCCGGGGCCGCCATACAAAGGATTTTTGCTGGGGGCAAAAGAAACTGGGACAACCATGTCCTCATAAAAGCTTTCTCATGATCCATCATTGGTCACTATTAAGTTATGTAATTTTGAAAGTTGAAAGAGCCCCCTTGAAGAGTGGGTGAACAGTGATGACAACTGAGATTCTATCTTAAAATTTAATTTAAAAAGATATTGTTGTGTTTTTGTAAGTTGTGTTCGTTATAAAAAGTCTCTAATTTTGGAAAACATTAATTTCCAATATTAGTTACCTAGAATGTAATAGCAATTTTGATGACCAGCAATCTACAACACTTGATATATTTGCTGCCTGCTGCTATTTTTCTATAGTCTAGAGCAGTTTAGATTTGAAATTATGAAATCTACTTGTTCCCAGTTCCACAGCGAGAAGTACATTTGCAGAACTAAACCATAAGGCAGATTAATGCATGTTCATGTCTTTCTTAAAGTTACCATACTTAAGCAACTCCAGATTTAGAAGCTGTATAAATATCTTGGGTTCTCATGTCTAGTTTGCAAATAATAGTGCTTTAACTATGAAGTTCTTTGAAATTACCCATAACGTTAATTGTGTGGCTATTTGCAAAATGTTTGGAACATTTTCTGAAATAAGCAAATTGGTACAATTGTGAAGATTATTCTTGGCACCATAAAATACTTTAGAACAATCTGTAGTTTTGAAAGTTAGGAACACTATGAATTCCACTCCTTGCAATGTATCTTATTTGTGAGAAAAATCCAAACTTTTCATATTTCTCAATTCTAAAGGGCTTTTAGTACAAAAAGGGGTTATTTGTAAAATGCAGAAAAGCAGAAAAAGGGAAAGGACTGAGTGGTCTTTTGGCATCTGGCATTAAAATTTATGGCCTCATTTGCAACCACCGAAGCAATAATACACTTAAAAGGGTGGTAAATATCCCCCCAAAAAAAAACATAGGACCCACATATATGAAAACGGGCTATGTCTAAAGCTCTCTTTGTTGCCCATAGCAACTAATCAGAGCACCCCTTTCATTTCATACAGTGCTCTGGAAAAATGAGAGGGGCGCTCTGATTGGTTGCTAAGGGCAACAAAGTGAATTTCATACCTAAACAGTTTTCCAGGGAAAACATTCCCTGTAGTTAGGGTCTCCTTCAATTCCATACGCTGCATTTAAAAACTAATTAGTGTCACGCAGAAACTGGATACAAACTACCACATTTATACTTCATATTAAACTCCTTTGGAACTTTTTTAGGTATTAATGAAGAAGCTGATGGAGGTAGAATTTCCTTGTCCAAAAATGGTTTCAGAACATTAGCAAACTGACTACGGAGGATTACTCTATAGTACTTGAGTTTGTCCTCCCTCTCAGCAGCTGGAAAAAAGGCTCCCATTTTGGACCAGTATCGATGGTCCAAGAGGGTGGAGAGCCAGAAGTCATCCCTCTGCCGGATGGTGACTATTCGGCTGTCCCCTAGCCAGGCAAATCAGCATGCTGGGGCCAATCTGCACAATGACTCCGAGGAGCTCCCTGCCTCCATCTCCATTGTTTTACTGCCCCGGTGCTTGCGGGTCATCTGCCTCGTCTTCCTCATCTCCATCTACCTCCTCCAGCTGCTCCTGCTCCTCCGCTCCAGTCATCTGGGTAGAAAAAACACTCATTCACCAAACAATGCTTGTGCTCCACTGTCTTCCTCCTCCTCTTCCTCCGGTTCAGACCCTACCGGACTCATGTGGCCGCGAGATGTAGTCTCCATGTCTCCAGTCCCCTGCTCAGACAGATTTTTCAGCCTCTGTTCCAGGACATGAAGCAGTGGCATGACATTATTCATCCCGTACCTGGCGACTAGTGTTGAGCGATTATTATCGACAAAGTTGAAATCGGCACAGTTTTTATGTTGATCGAAATTTTTAGATCATGCAATAATTTAGGTTCAAATCTGTGCATTTATCTAAATTTAAAATGCGCCATTTTCGGCGCTTCCTGTCACTTTGCGGCCCGCAAATCACTTACAGAATAGAGCAGGGTGAGATGTGTGTGCGACGTCATGACTGGGATGTGTATGTTGCGATTGGCTGGAAAAATCCCCATGACCTCGTTTTTCCCTTAGAACAGCGTTTCCTGTTCAGCCTCAGTGTCTCTCAGCGTCTCAGAGCAAAGGGACGTGTGCTCTGCTTGTGTCCAAACAGCTCAGCGAAATTATTCTATTTCTTTACAGAGAAACCTCTACTATTAGCTGTGATCCTTACAATTTAGTTGATTAGAGATTGGAAGATTTTATGTAGTTAGGTAGAGAATTTTAAAGGAGCATCTACCGCTGTAAAGTCACGGAGGGAGGGGGGGGGGACCGCGGGCCCAAACCAGACAAGCTTTTAAAAAGAAACGGGATAAAGTTTCACCAAGACTTAGTGTAACATTGCCTGCAATGATTTATTATTAAAGTTTTCTTTTGAAATATTTCCTGGAAAGGGCAGCCTGAAACTTATGGGAAAACATCTTTTCTATTTAACTGAGGTCTCTTTGTTAGGTGAAAAAACTCCTTTTTTTTATCGTATACATTTCAGTTTGGGTGTTCTTTTTTCAATTTTGCCCATTCCACCTTTTTTGATATACCCACCTTGCCTTTAAAATTTTTGAATCCAGCAATTTTATAGTACCACAGGTAATTGAAAGGTCCAAAAAAATCTTTTATTTCGAATACATAAAAAGATTTTCTGTTTTTTTTACTTTGGCGCCTACAGCTTTGTTCTTTTACAGCTTGCCTTAAATTTTTAAAACAGCAATTTTATAGCACCAAGGGGAATTTAGGTGCCAAAAATACCTTGTATTATCCCAATAATTTTTGATCCTTTTTTTTTCACTTTGTCGCGGCCCGTTTTTTGATAGAAACTACTTTGGGATTGTTTTGAATCAGCAATTTTGTTTTGTTTTGAGGGATTTGAGAATAGCTGTATTTTCCGTCTTTTAATAAGGAAATTTTCCCAAAAATCTTTCCCTACCCTTTTCAAAATTTTTTTATTTTGAAATGGAGCGAATTCAAGGGTAAGGACAAAGAGGGGGGTAGGACATGGAGTAGAGGTAGAAGAAAGGTGCTCCTTCCAGTGTGGCGACAACACGCATCCAGCGGATCGCAGTTGCAGACCGTCAGGCTGTCATCGCTTTTCAGGGCCCCTTTATCTCAGTACGAACAGCTTCCAAATCTTTCTTCAGTGGTTAATGCAACCCATCCAGCACAATTGTATTTTTTTGAATTTTTGGGGGCATTTTGCTGTAAATCAGCTAGATAGGGGGTAAAAATTGAAAAAAATTTGGGTTTCCCCTAACAGACATTTGTTTTCACAATTGTCAATTTTTGCTCAAGGGATGAGGGTGCCGTAAAACAGAATGGTAGGACACTTTTTAAGGGAAAAACATATTGCAAAATGACTTGTTTTTGCAAGATCAAAAAAACATACCCTATAAAACCCCCGGGTTTTAAAAGCCCAAACCCTTTTTAATACAATTAAAAAAAGAAAAACCCAAAGACTTTGGGGGGGATTCCCCCTTTTTTTAAAAAATGTTTTTTCTAAAATTAAACTACAAAAAAACCCTTCCCATTTACAAAATAGCTGGAAAAAAAAAATTCCTCTGAATTGTCAAGGGAGGTCAGGAAAAACTTGCCCAATGGGGTTTTATTCGGGAGGCCAGGGGAGTAGGAGAGGACAGAGAAAAAAGTACAGAGAAAATTTTCCCTTCAGCACGTTGAAAAAATAAGAAAAAAAAATTGCCAAAAAAAGGGAAACCGGGGTTTGGGAAAGGAGAAAATAACCACCAGTTTTTCCCAAGTGAGCTAAATTTGGGTTCAGAATTCAAACGGAGGGGCAAGCGCAACCCAGGACAGGGACGAAATATGTCCATGAAACTAAAAGGGTGGTTGAAAGACCCCTTTTTTTCCGGCATTTTTTAACTGGGGGCAGATGGGTTTTAAATGGTCATTTGCGGTTACAGGACAAAATAATTAAAGTCCATTAAAAAAAAAAAAGGTTTGGTTCAAAGCCCTTCCTTTTTCCCGGCACTTTTTAATTTGGGGGTCAACGGGTTTTAAGGGTTTTATACTGGGGCCCCAGGACAGGTATAGTCAATGTCCAGTTCAACAAAAAAGGTGGTTGAAAGCCCCTTTTTCCCGGGCCATTTTTTAAAAATCGGTGGGTCAAAAAGGGTTTTTAAAATTTGGTCATTCTGCGGTAAAGGACAAATATAGCCCCAATGTCCTTCAACTAAAATGGGGGTTTGGGAAAAGATTTCCTTTTTTCCCGGCATTTTTTTAATTTTGGGGTCCCCGAGGTTTGGGGCTAAATGCTGTGGCCCAGGACAGGTATAGTCAATGCCCATTTTAAAATTAAAATGGGGTTGAAAGATCCTTTTTCCGGCACTTTTAAATCGGGGGTTTCATGCTTTTTGGGGCTCATGCTGCTTTCCCAGGACGGGGAAAATTAAATGTCCAGTTAAAGTAAAGGGAGGGTTTCAAATTATACTGCCTTCTGGAATTTTTTTAATTTTTTGGGTGACGCATTTTTAAAGGGCCCATGGTTGGACAAGACGGGATGTGAAGGGTGTGTGTTTTTTTTTTCTGTGATTTTTATAACCAAAGTTTTATTGCCTAAATGTAGCACGTATCCATTTGACTTTTTGTGGATGTTAATTCCCCGCTTCTCCCTCCCCGTTTGGGTGTAAGAAAGAAATTTTTGTTGCTTCCCATAGACTTTTTAAAGGTTAATTTCTCATAATCAAACACCCCAACTATCGACTTTTCTTGTCGATGATTTGGGCGACTAAACACCATCGACCGATGTCATGGTCAACTTTAAACGCTCAACACTTACTGGCGACTGGGCAAATAACGTGGGCCCCCTCAAATTGGGCCCAAGCAAAAGACCCAACATGTGAAGGCTGGGGAAATTTCCCAAAGGGGGAAAAAAATCGCATATAAATGGTTAGGGGGGCCGGTTTTTTTCCACTGCAACCCCAAGGAGGCCTGTTTCCCGACTTTGTAAATGGAAAGAAGTGCATGCACAGTTTTTCCCGGCCCCTTTTAAAAATCTTTTAAGATCGGTGGAAGACTCAGGAACCTTTTTTCCAAACCAAAATTTAAAAACAATTCCCCCATTCAGGGCACATGGAACATCCCTCCTCGGGGTTAAAGGGGGGCAGCACCCTTCCCCATTGTCCGTCACCCGGTTTCCGATTTGCAGCTGACCGAAAAAGCCACATATTGATTTCTTGCTTCAGACGCCGGAGATTTTCCTCCCCTGTGGACTTCATTCCTAGGAACCCAGGTGTAAACTGGTGACACCGCTGTGCCCTACACATTGGTATGAGGGAGCAGCACTTGTGGAGGCTAGATTGGTGGGGGGAGGAGGAGGCAGCATTTGGCAGGGCCGCATTTTGACAACGGGAGGGCCAAAATGCAACAGGAGTTGTGTCTGATTTCCCACCCCCTTTTTGGCGGGGTTGTCGTGTATCGGGTAGAAAGTGGATGACCATCAACCAATTAAAGAACCCCTTGGGTTGCGGGTCAAAACACACCCGCTAGATGACATTGGCGTTCGGCCCTCACCGAGTGACCCCTCTGCGACGTCCCCTTACTGTGCTGTGCCCTGTGTTGCTCCAGGTGTTTTTTGTGCCATTCCACTCGCACGTTAAGGCCTGCCCCCTCTTGGGTGACATACGTTTGTTCAAAAATTTACGACTTTTTTTAATAAGAATCTGTATAATAAATACACACCCCTATTTGTCTCCAAAAAACCCCCCTAAATACTTGGGTAACCCTTGGTATAAAATTAGCAAAAGAAAAGGCAGGAAAAAATTAACTGATATGTGGCATGTTAAAACGCTGTGTATTTTACTGATATAAAAGCAGAAAAATGCTTAAAATTCCTTTGGATATAAATTATGCTAAGGAGTCACCGGAAAAATGTTGTCTTTGGCGTAAAAACACTGTTTCTTTTACTGACTACAATGCACAAACACCTTAATTAACCTTTATTAAAATTGCGCTACAGAAAGAGCAGGAAAAAATTAACTGGTATGGGCATGTTAAAATGCCGTGTTTTTATGACTACAAAAGCAGAAACACATTAATTTAAACCTTTAATATAATTTTGAAAATCAAATCAACAGAAAAATTTTGTTTTTTTGGGATTTTAAAACTCTATTTCTTTTATGACTACAAAGCACAACACGCTTAATTAACCCTTTAAAATAAATTGGCTACAGAAAGGCACAAAAAACGAACTGGATGTGGGGGGTTAAAACGGCGTGTATTTTTCTGACTACAAAAACAAAAAAATCTTGATTAACCTCAGTATAAAAGATGCTACAGAAATCACCCGGAAAAAGGGAAACTTTTTTAGCGACGAAAAAAAGCTTTCTTTTACTGACTACAATACAAAACATCTTAATTAACCCTTGGATATAAAAATTTCGCAAAAGAAAGAAGCAAAAATATTTAAAAGATATGTGCATGTAAAAACGCTGTGTATTTTACTGACTCAAAAACAGAAAAAACCTAATTTAAACCCTTTGGATTAAATTAGCTAAGGGGTCACAGGAAAAATTTTGTCTTTGTTGTTTAAAAACACCGTTTCTTTTACAATTTCACAAACAAAGCTTTATTAACCTTGGTAAAAATTTCCCACAAAATAACAGGAAAAAAATTTAAATATAGTGGGGGTTAAAACGCTGTGTATTTTACTTACTACAAAAACAGAAACATGATTAATTAACCTTCGGGTATAGTTATGCACAGGAAACAAAAGAAAAAAAATTTTGTTTTTTTCGTTTAAAAACTCTGTTTTTTTACTGACTATGCAAAACATGTTAATTAACCCTTAATATAGTTGCGCTACAGAAATAGCACAAAAAACTTAACGGGTAGTGGTTGTTTAAAAAGCCTCATTTTACTGACTACAAAAGCAGAAAAACGCTTAATTAACCTTCAGATATAAATGATGCTACAGAAATCACCAGGAAAATTTTTTGTCTTTTTTAGCAATGAAAAACACCGTTTCTTTTACAGAACCCAAAAGCACAAACAGCTTTAAAAAACCCTTGGATAAAATTGCGCAAAAGAAAAGAGCAGCAAAATTTAAATATATGTGGCTGTTTAAAACGCTGTGTATTTTTTCTGAAACAAAACAGAAACACACTTAATTAACCTTGGGAAAAAATATGCACAGAAATCACCCAGGAAAAATTTTTGGGCTTTTTTAGTGATGAAAAACACAGTTTTTTTACGACTACAATACACAAACCCTTAAATTTAACCCCTTGGGTATAAGTTGCCAAAAGAAATAGCAAAAATATTAAAAAGATATGTGGATGTTAAAACGCCGTTTCTTTTAGCTAAATAGCCAAAACGCAAAATTTAAACCCTTGGATAAAATTGCGCAAAAGAAATAAACAGCAAAAAAAAAAATAATAGATGCTGTTTAAAAAGCTGTTATTTTTGCTCAAAAGCAAAACATGTTAATTTTTAAACTTCGATATAAATTATGCTACAGAATCAAAGGAAAAAATTTTTTCTTTGGCTTTGAAAAACACCGTTTTTTTTACTGACTACAAAAGCACAAACCAATTAACCCTTGGGTTAAATTTTTACAAAAGAAAAGAGCACAAAAAATTAAATGGTATGTGGCATGGAAAATGCGTGAATTTACGCTACAAAAACAGAAACAGCTTAAATTAACCTTTGGTTTAAAAATTTTCTAAGGGAAACAAAAAGAAAATGTTGTCTTTGGGGTTGAAAAAAACGTTTTTTTTCCTGACTACAAACACAAACATGCTTAATTAAACCCTTGGATGTAAAATTTTGCAAAAAAAATGACAGAGAAAATAACGGTATGTGGCATTTAAAAGCGTGTTTTTTACTGATAAAAAGCAGAAACACGCTTAATTTTGTTCGGATAGAAAAAAAAAATCCGAAAAATGTTGTCTTGGCGTTGAAAAAACACGTTTTTTTCGACTAAATAGCACAAAACCCCCTTATTCCCCTTATCTTGTCTTAAGAAAAGAGACTTTCTGGTTTTTGGGCATGGAAAAGGGTGGAAATTTTTTCCAAAAAAAACACCTTAATTTCCTTTGGGTTTTAGGCACAATCAACAAGAAAAAGTTTGCTTTTTGAAAAAATTTTTTTTTTTGACTAAATGCACAAAAATGCTAATTTAAAATTGGAAAATTTTGAAAAAAATGGACAAAAATAACTTAATGTATTTTTAAAAAGCGTGTATTTTAAAATGATACAAAAGCAGAAACACCTTTTAAAAATTTTAGCTTCGGGGAAGAAATTCTAAAATCAACAGGAAAAAAGTTTCTTCGTTTAAAAACCCTTTCTTTTACTGATAAAATAGCACAAACCGTTAATTTTAACCCTTGGACAAATTTTTTTTTACCGAAATGCGCAAAAAATTCTGGTATGGGTTTTCACATTTCTACTGAATTCCAAACAAAAAACACTTCCCCTTGGAAAAATTAAAGTCTCCAGAAGACAGTTTTGGCATTAAAATTTTTTCAGCAGAATTTGGACCCCATGGGAAATAAAATTACAATACCCCACAAATGTTCAAAATTTGAAAAAGGGGCAGTCTCTGTTTTGCTGTGCACCCCCCCCCCCCCCCAAAAAAAATTTGAGGATGTTCCTTTCTTCCTCCCAGAGTTCTTTGCCCCATGTAATGCCAAGTGCTTGCGGTCATTTTATCAATTAAAAACACACTTCTTTCCCGCAAATTACCCCTAACTTCGACTTCGTTCAGGACCGAAGTTTTCCTGAAACAAGGAAATAAGTTTAAGCTTTAATTTGACAAATGTGGCTTATGATTGAATATTTTGTGTTGGACACTTAGAGATGCTGGACAACTGCATGAATTAATATCATGGGCATTTATTGTAAACCAGCATGGTGCACCAAACATAACCATAAAACTGATACTCTATATAAGCCTTTTCTATGTGTGATTGTAATACTAGCAATTACCCCCCACATAAATATTAGTTCCCCTTCGTCCTCAGGCAGCACACAATGGGTTAATATCCTCCTCATTCCAGCTATGACAGAAGGAAAAGAAACGAGTATCAGGTTCAAATAATTCAAGCACTAATTGGTTCCACCTCACCCATATAAGCTCTCCTCAGACAGTGAACAGACCTGCTTTTTCTTCTGTCCAAGCTAGATTTATTATTTTTATAATTATTTTGCTATTCACTATTTCCAGGTTTTATTATTTTACTACAGTGGCTCCTGTGGAGGAGACCCAAGAGTTTCTTAGTGCATCTCCTCATTCCCTCACTACTGATCTGCCTAATTGGCCTGAGATGCCAGAGTTTCTGGGGCAGCCATGGCCTGGGGATGTCTCAGCCTGCATTCCAGTTCAAACTCAGCAGAGCTTCCTCCCGCACTGATAGCCGGAAAATTTATGCTCTACACCAGGAGAGAGGCACGGTATCAAAGGGTTGCTGCCTCTGATGGCATATAATGGCTTTTCTATGTGCACTGCCAGGCTGCGTACTCTCCATGGTGCAAAGGTAGGAGATGAGTTCTCTCACACTTTCAGCTGCCGCTGGTAGCATGTGCTGATCTGTGTTGTTAATGTACTCCTGGGTCAGGGGACTGGCTGCTGTTTGTATTCTGTTTTTCTGTGCACTGCCCTGCTGCACACTCTCCATGGAATAGTCAGGAATGAGTTTTCATGCCATCAGATGCTTCTGGTAATTTTTTGGTTTATGCTGATTTTGCTCTTCTTGTTCAGAAGATTGGTTTCTGCAGACTTATTTTATTTTCTAAAGTCTTGTAGCTGATAAGCAGCAGCAAAACATGAGAATAGAAGCTGGAAGTTAGAGCGCAGGTTCTGTGCTAAATTCCCGGCTCCTGCCTGGTAACTGAGTATTTTTAAATCTGCCTCATGGTGAGTGTGTTTTAAGCAGAAACTAATCAAATATTATTTGGTTGTATTGTAACTGCAAAAATCATGGGAGATTACTCCGTCTCAAACCGTTACAAAGATTACAGAATTGTGTTACCGGCTCTGTTTAATCCGCACAGGTGCTCTTATTGGAGGGGTCTCCATTTAGAAAACCTCTTGTTATATACATTTTATAAAGTCCAAAATCTGTGGCAATCAGTGCTCTGCTCTGATATCTCAGCTTTTAGCTAAGAGAAGAGCAGGTTCATAGAGGGTCTTCTTCTAGGGACCTATTCTGACTGCATTATACCGACATCCGTTTAATGATGAATAAAGTGTAATGCTTAAATTCCCCTAAGGGGCAGGAACGCTTCAATCTTACTATCAGACTTTCCAATAACCTAATACCAGAGCTCCTAGCAATGCAGAACCCTTTTAAATTAGTTTAAGGGATTGTGGCTTAACTATATCTATTGCCTCTAAGGGGCCCATAGGTTTATTTGCCAGTTCAGGCCCAAGTACTCTTGCCTTCTGTAGGAAATGGTAATGTTTTCCGCTATCTACCTTTATCGTGTAGTTCCCTAATATTGACAGTGTAACTGGGAGGCTCATATCAGTGAAAGCATGTGAAGAAAAAAAAAAAAACACACCCTCTTAGGCTCAGTTTTACTTCTGAGAATACAGCCACAGCTTCCATCATTAAATGAGTGTTTATCTAGTCTGAGGAAATCCAGAGGAAAAATCAGTTTATTTTTTTTCAAGTCTCAACACTCCAGACAAATTGAGCTCTGGTTCTCTGGAAGCAATATCTGGCAATGTATCATATGGCTTAAAATAATAAGTATTAATACAAACAAAAAATAAAGTATACTAGCAAAATACATTTACTTCAGGTGTAGACTCGTTACTAAAGGACCAAATGAATGAGAATGCTGGGTATTGCATGAGTCAGATATTTTCCTTCTGCAGTAGCCTGTTGGGCTTAATTTGCTATTTTTTCCTCATTGCCAGAGCTCTGAATCTGAGTAACCTGATTTTCCAGTATAGCATAATAGTGGAATGTCACTAATCTGTAGCCTGCCTCAGTTATTGAGGTGTATTTCATGTAGAAATCATAAAGCCATATGAGAGCTATTGCACTGTCTGCTTCATCCAGAAGATTTTATGGGCAAAGGATGACCACAGCTAAAGCTTCTTAAAACCCCTTCTATAATAGTTCCATGACTGAAGAGGAATAGAAATAAATAAGAGAGAAAAGCATAAAATAAATAAATAAAAATAATTCCAAAAAGGAATTTAATTCCAAAAGGGAAGGTCACTCTGGTCCAGAAGAAATCTCCCAATATATGGATTCTAAACTGTATCAATTGAGAAGTAACCAATTCTTATACTTATTTTTTCTATATCGTGTCTCAGATGTCCCTTTAGTCTATAAGGCTCAGACAACAAACCAGGTGTCTTGAGGACTGGTTCAGCCTCAAGTATTCAATTGCTGTTGAAGGGGAGTTTGGTATCAGATAATTCCACATGTACAAAGGTCTGGTCTGCCACTGTCTAATATATGTTCTCCATTTCACAGAGAAGTTCTTAAGTGAAGATAGTAATAACAAATATTTCCACCATTCTAAATGACTTTCCTTACTCTTAGGTTGTATTTACTATACTTCACTAGAATTGTTGTGATTCTAGCATAAATCAGATTGCAGACAATTTCCCTACTCAAAAGCTGTGTCATCACATCAAGCGCTTCTCAGCTTCTTCAGCACCACAGATTTTCAAATCCACCCCTTTCCACGGAGGTTTTTGCTAATTGTCAAGAGCAAAGGAAGAAGGAGAGAGAGAAAAAAAAAATGGTTGAATTCTAGGTATAATCCGTTGTAACCATATAGTCTTCGGACTGTCTGCTTCCATTCTGTTAGGGACTTTAACCAGTTTTTCTACTCAGTTCCTTTCAGCAGGACATTCTTAGGGTACTAAACAAGGTTATTCTGTTTTAGATGCAATTATTTTGCCTCGCAAGGAAAGATATCAGCGGGTGGCCAGGTCGGTCCCACCTGAATTGTGGAAATTTCACCAATGTTTAAACATAGATTTGTCCTGTCAAGATTGAGAAACCCTTGCTATCTCCACATTGAATTTATATGAGGTGGTCTCCTCCTAAGACTCGTCCCCTCCTCAATGGTCAACAAGCTATTCGCTTAGTTCTTATTTAACATTTGTATTACTAACTATCGGGTTATTGTTCAAAAATAGACCATCGGGCCACCTTATGCAACTCGAACAGAAAGGTATGAGACCTCAGCTTATGGCGTAAGGCTGCTACAAGGTGAGGAACTACAGGTGCAGTTTTTTTAAAACTCAACCAGTGCATAAGGGGCTTCTGGTACTGGTAGAATTTCCTGAATCTGACTGAATATAGGCTGAATCAAGGAGTTCACTTCAGTTTTAAGTCAGGTTTAGGGTGTTGACCTAGTCTTCTAGCATCTCCTCTCTAGACCTCTAGAGGTGGTGCTGGAGTATAGAAGTGTGCTATAGGTAAGAGGTAACAATTATGGGTCTTATGTCTGGCCCCTCTATTTATTAAAATCTCAGGAGTATATAAAAATAAACTCAGGGCCATGATAATTTTTCCAATTTTAACTGGAAAGAGACTAATGTCCTCTCATGTCAGTGTTATTGCAGAAAATATTCTATAAACTGCTCATATGAAAAGATCTTCTAATCTATGTCCCTCTACATCCAGATCAGGAGAATCTATAGCCTGCCATGTGTCAGGCAAAGCTGTCTGGCAAGGGTCTATCTTAGGCAATGCTTAATAACCTTCTGCACATTGGTGGAGCCTCAGCTCTGGAGTTTACCACATCATCAGCTTGATTTCTATAGATTCCCATCTCTCTCCTTCCAGTGGCTCACCTCCTATAACAAGGTGGTGTGAAGGGCGCCAGCACAAATGCTCATGAAGTGAACTTCTAGGATATTACTACAACATGAGAGGATATATTCTCCATTTACCCTCCTGTAACAAGGTGGTGTGAAGGGCGCCAACACAAATGCTCATGAAGTGAACTTCTAGGATATTACTACAACATGAGAGGATATATTCTCCATTTACCCTCCTGTAACAAGGTGGTGTGAAGGGTGCCAACACAAGTGCTCATGAAGTGAACTTCTAGGATATTACTATATATGAGAGGATATATTCTCCATTTACCCTCCGGTCAAGTGGTTCTTTAAAGACCCCAGGGAAAGGAAAATTACAAGCTTTATCTTCCCAAGAATGATATCCGAATATCTGTCTAGTTTTCGGTTCACGTAATAATTAATGCCAGCAACATCAAAGACAAAGGTAAGAGTGCATGTCTCGCTGGTCTGGAACCTAAGTCCCACAAACGGGCGGGGTGTCGGTAGTGGCTCTTTCAGTTTGGGTGATTTATACACGCAGAAGTACTGTTAGGTGGACCGCTTGAGTGGGCGGTGCTGTCTGTTATATTTTTACTATTTAGGATATGCTGGAGTCCTTCAATGTGGCATCTGAGTACAGTATTAACCAAGAAATCTTATCAGTTTTTTCTTCTAGATTCTTCCTTTGGAGCGAACTGCTCATCCTTTGTTAACCTCAGGAAACGGTAAACTTATCTTATAATCAATACTACGAGGATCTGGAAGTCTGTTTCTTCACTCACAAGGGCCTCTTACAGAAAACAAAGTCAGCATAGTCTCTGACACTGGTCCTATAGCAATACTTCTGTGTAGTGATCAAGAACAATGGTCATTGGCTAGAGAGAAATGAGCCAACACCTTGTGTTAGATAGCGTCCTTATTGCCAAATAAAAGTAAAACTTTATTAGATTAAATTTACCAAGTAGCTGCTTAGTATTCTCTACGATCTTTGGCATAAATCTGAGTACTTTAGAGAATGCACATTTTGCATACTGTCCCCCACCCCTGCATTTTGTACTGCTTTTGGAAATCCCATTGTGTGCTGCCTGAGGACGAAGGGGAAGTCTAAGATTTTCTTACCGAAATCTGTATTTCCATGAGTCCTCAGGCAGCACAGGGATCCCACCCTTATTAAAAAAAAAAGTATTTCTGCTTTAAATGAAACAGGTCTGTTCACTGTCTGAGGAGAGCTTATATGGGTGAGGTGGAACCAAATAGTGCTTGAATTATTTGAACCTGATACTCGTTTCTTATTCTTCTGTCATAGTTAGGTTGAGGAGGATATTAACCCATTGTGTGCTGCCTGAGGACTCATGGAAATACAGATTTCGGTAAGTAAATCTTAGACGTATGTGAGTTGTTGTTCATCAGTATTTACTTGAGCAATCTATCCTGTATGGTACTATGGTTTCTCTGTTTGCTGGTGCGAACTGCTTCTTATGCAATGTGCAGTTATGTACTAAGCAAAATAAGACTTACCCTGAAAATAAGCCTAGCATTTTTTTCATAATTTTTGGAATATGCTTAACATATACATCCTACGCCAATATACGCCCTAATTACAGTTCATTAATAAAGTGCCCAGACAGCTATACATGTAAAAATTACAGCAGGATAGATACATTAGACCCTTCATCAAGGAAAACAGGCACCCCCAAATGAATTGTACCCCAAAAGAAAGCAGACACCCCCAAAGAATTTTGCTTAAAATACCCTATAATAAGGATTGGACTATCAGTAGAACACAGCTGGAATGGCAAAGAACCAGAAAGTGACGTGCCTTTGACAGGAGTGATGCAGATCTGTGTGTGAGATCCAACAGCACTTTCCAACTCTAATTGTTTTGATGGTGAGTGATTCTTTTGAGGGTGCCTGCTTATCTTGGTGAAGGGTATTTTTCTTGATAAATAGACATCCACCATTTAATGCGGTTCAGTACCATATGTATCAGCAAACAAAGGAACAAGAAAATAGATATTCCCTGAAAATAAGCCCTAACCCATCTTTCAGAGAAAAAAATAATATAAGACACTGGTTTATTTTCAGAGAATCATGGTAACTCTGTTACAGTAAATGGTAATCTTTTTTTCTGAACCCTGCCTTTTATCTAAGGTTCTTTGCTCCTTTTAGCAGTGCTTTGTAAAGTAACAAAGTAAATGCATTATAATTGAAGGCAATATTTTTTAATGATCTTTCTGTTTATTATTACTAAAATAGATCCTTTTACTATTCAGTAAAATGAAAAATTGTAGTTGACTATTTTCTTCTTGAAATGCATTTTATGGTTTTTCATTTACTTAGACTTACAAAATATTTTTAGAATTTCCTTTTGCATTTGGTCAAATATTCTTACTGCTCTATGCCTTGATAATATTTTTATGATAAATCTTTGCTAAATAGATTTATCATTGTAAAGCATTTTCCATGAAATCTTCTTTCTATACTGATCACTGTCTAGAACTGCAAATCATCCTTGGACAGTGCAACTACAAACAATTTACAACTCAGAATATGATGGTCAACTGCATATTATGCAAGAAGGTCATCCTCCAAAAACAACATTTAGGCTGTGATATGTATATCTGTAATGTTAATAGTGACATTGACCGTAACATAGAATATACTGGGAAACCAAAAAGAAATTCAGGTAGGGTGAAATGTGAAACAATGTTTGCGGGTGTTTTGTTTTTACGGTATTCACTCTTCGGTAGAAGTGATGTATTATTTTTATTCTGCAGGTTGATATGAGTAGCAAATATGTAGGGTTTGTTAGGAATGTTAGAAAAATACAAACGTTCCCATTAGTGCTGAGTAGTGTTGAGCGATTACGTTGGCTATCGACATCGGGCGATAGTCGAAAGTCGGCCACCATCGATAAGGTTTATCGATGGTGAGCAGTCGATTATGAGCGATGACCATTAAAGTCTATGGGAGAGCAACAACACCTTCATTCTTACACCCAAACAGGGCTGGAGAAGCTGGAATTAACAGCCACAACAGTCAAATGGATACGTGCTACATCTTAGGCAACACACTTAGGTTATAAAAGCCACAGAAAAAAAAAAACACACAACATTCACTATCCCTGTCATGTACCACAGCATGACCCTTAAACCTGCATCACCCATAAATTAAAAAGTGCCAGAAGGCAGTATTATTTGAACCATCATTTTACTTGAACTGGACTTTAATACCCCTGCCCTGGAACGCAGCATGGCCCCAAACCTGCATTAACCCCACACATTTAAAAGTGTCGGAAAAAGAGTCTTTAAACCACTATTTTTATTTCACTGGACATTGACTATCCCTGTCCCGGGGCCACAGCATAGCCCCAAACCTCTGACCCCAATTAAAAAAATGCCGGAAAAAGGGTCTTTTAACCCCATTTTAGTTGAACGGCATTGACATACCTTCCCCGGAACGCAGTATGACATTAAACCAGTCGGGCCCCCCGAATTTAAAAAAAATGCGGGAAAAGGGGGTCTTTGAATCACCATTTTAGTTTCACTGGACACTAAACTATACTGGCCGGTTACCCCCCAAATACCATTAAAAACCTTCTGACCCACAGATTAAAAATGCCGGAAAAAAGGGTCTTTTAACCCCTATTTTAAATTGAACGGCATTACTATACCTTTCCCGTGCCACGCATACTCAGGCCGGAGTTACAGTGGGTGCGGTGAGGGCCCAGGGGGGTTTTGGCGCCGCACTATTAAAACCCGGTTAAAATGCCCCGATGACGCAGCAAAAAAAAACTTCTGGGGAAACAAATGCAGAAGCGGAAAGTGGAGAACTCCCCTTCCCCTAAAACAGTCAAGGGGTGGGGAGCGCTTGCCCCCCAAAGAGTGCGGACCAATGAGCTCACTTGGAAATCGGGGTTAACGCTCCTGTTCGACCCAGGTGCCCTTTTTCTTTGGGATTCTTTTCCACTTTATCAACGTGCTGGGGGAAATTGTCTCGTACTTTGTTCTCTGTCCTTTCTCCATACCCATGTCCCTGAATAACCCACATCTGGTCAAGTTTTCCCCTACCTCCCTTTTACAAATTTGAGGAAATTTTTTACCCGCATTTTGTACATAAGTTTTTTAGTATTTTAATTTTAAAAACACATTTTTAAAATAGGATGGAATCCCACCATGTCTTTTTTTTTCTCTTTTTTTAATTGTATTAAAAGGGTTTCTCAAAATAGGGATTGATACTATGTTAAAGATCTTGCAAAAACAAGTCATTTTGCAAAATGTGTCCTTAACATGTCCTACCATTCCTGTTTCGGAAAAACACCATCACCCTTGGCCCTCTTGACAATTGTGAAGAACAAATGTATGTTAAAAAACAACATTTTTTTTATAATAGGACCTTTATATAGCTGTTTCAAAGAAAAATTCCCCCAAAAAAATTCAAAGCTTGACCCTTGAGCCATTTTGGAAAATTGTGAAGAACAAATGCCCTGTTAGAAAAAAACTTTTTTTTTTTTAAATTTGGGGCCCCTTAAGAATTTTGCTGAATTTCAAAGAAGCATGCCCCAAAAAAAATTAAAAAAAATATTTCCCAGCCACTTTTAAAAAAATTGTGAAAAAAAGCCATTTAAAGAAGCCACATTTCGGGTTCCCAAAAGGGCCAGTTTTTATTGCTTTATCCCACACAAACATGACCCCAAAAAATTAAAAAATATGCCCCTACTCAGCCACTTTTAAAAATTGTGAGGAAAATCCCAATTAAAAAAGCCACATTCTTTCCAAAGACAAAAATTAAAGCTGAAACTCTTAGAAACATAAACCTCAAAATCATTAAACAAGGGCAAAAACACCCTTAAGAAAAAGTGAGAAAATGGAATACGGTGGTCAAAAAAACCTTCCTGTTTTTTTACAGCCCTCCTCAAAAGCAAAACCACAAAATGAACTTTTTGGGAAAAAGAAAAAAAAAAATTGCATTAAGAAATATCTTTTTAAAAAAAAATTTTTCAAGGGGACCATTTCGTTTTTTAAAAAAGAATGTTAAGTATCCGGCAACAAATTTCCTTTGCCTCAGAAAAGGGGGCCCCCAAACAACACCATCAGGGGATCCATGCAAAATTCATCATGATGAAAGTCAAACGTTTCCACATTACCCTGGGGAAAGCCGGGATGCTTTTTGGTCTGAATGACCCTCCAGCTGTGTTGAAGGTCCGCTCTTAATATGAAAACTGGCTGTTTGGCAGGACAACCCCCCAAAAAGGGGGCGTAAAGAGCCATTTGGGGGGAAATTCGTCCTTTTTTGGTACCCAGAAGCTTTTGGGGGCCCCGGAAAACCCCTACAAAAACATCGGGGTTAAAAGACCAATAGCCCGTGAAACCATGACCCTTAAAGGGCTAAATCCCCTGTTTTGGGATGTTTGCCCGGCATTGCTGCGTTTGGTGATGGGAAAACCCAAAATTGCCAGAGGAAACCCATTGGGCTTTTTTGCCCCCTTTTCCTGCTGTTTTGGCTACGCCACTTGGCACTCTACTGGGGTCACGTCGCTGATTTTTTTTCCCCCGGGGGGAAAACATTTGGGGAACGTGAAGCAGACGCAACATTATGTCTCCATTTTATCAATCGGGAAAGGTCCCTTTTCCCTTTATTTTTTCTTTTATTTGGGTTTGGGGGAAAGGGAAAAATGCTGAGTTTTGTTTTGTACCGGGGATCCGAGGGGCCCACCCGTAACTGTTGTTAAATTTGAGGGCCCTTTAAATGCGAGGACCCAGTTGGGGGAAATGGAGCATCCAAGCACTCATGTAAGTTTGGAGCCTTGTTTTCCCCAAGCCTCTGGGTCGGGGGGGGCACTAAAAAACTGATCTTCCTCTTTTCTTCCTCCCCCGGGCCTAAAATTTTGCGCCAACCGCTTTCCCAAGGCGGGAAAAATTGGGGAAACATGGTGTCTGGGAATTTCCTCCTCCTCCTCCTCCGCTCCCTGGCACACTTCAAAAAAGCCCTGATTTTGCCTGAGATAAAATGAAACCCTGAGAGCTGAGGGCCCCCTTTGCATTAGCTAGGGGACCCAAACCCCATTTGCCTAATAAAGGGGGGGGGGGGGAAAACCGATGAAATTGTAAAAAACTGTGGGGGTTGGGGAATTTGACGGAGAAAAAGGCCGTGTCCGCATCTGTGCCCCGTCCCCCTCCTCCGTCGTTGGGGGTTTGTTGTTTCAGGGGTTTTCCAACGTTTCATTCCAGAACTAAATCACCACAATGCTCATGTTTGACAAGGGCTTGTCCGCATGACCATTTTGGTGGCTTTTTTAAAAAACCTGGAAAGGGGATGGTGCAGAGCTCTTTCACCCCCTCCACTCTCGGTGCTCAACCCCCCGGGGCCCCGCCCCCGCTGCTTGTCACCCATGGGGTCCATCTTAATGGCTTTTGCCTGCCCCCAAAACAATCGCTGGAGCTGGGGAGGGGGGAAATTTTCCAGCGTGTTGCCACGCAAAAAATGAAAAGGTTGACGGGGAGGCCGGCTGCCCGGCTGAAACGCGCCAGGGGGGAAAAGCAGGGTGCGAACGGCGGATGGGGTAAAAACTTAGCCCTTCCCGAGCCTTCCTCGGGCGGGCAGTCCCCCCCCCGGGGGTTGGGCCTTTTTAAAAAATTTCTGGACGAAAAGGTTCGGGAATTTGGGCCAGGAAAGGGTGGTTTCCAAGCCTCCCAAATTTTAAAGGGCGGCCAGAAAATTTTCCCCCGGGTTATCGACACCACCTTGCCTGGCACGGGTTTTTGGGTCATCCACCCAGCGCTGGGTCCGTTGCGGAGAGTCGTCCACAGCTCCTGACCTGTTTTGGACGGTCTCCAAGACAGAAAAATTTAACAGGGGCTTGGGGGTTTCTCTGGGCACTTTGGCCCAACAGGGGAAATTTGGGGGGAAAGAACCCTCACCATCCTGGGTTTTTTAAAGGGAGCGGGGCGCCGACCCCTTAGACCCCACCGTTTCCCCCCGGGGCATCCACCCAGCTCCCCCGGGAAAGCTGTCACAAAAGATATACCCCTTGGCCGGGGTTTAAAAGCCCAAGGGTGCCCGGGGGTCGGATGGATTTTTCCCGGGGCCCCACAATGCAGACAACGGGGCCTTTAAAATTTTTTAGATAAACAGTGGCTGGCCGGGGTCAACTTTTTTTCCCTAGGAAAAAAATTTCCGCTCGGCAATTTTAAATTGGGGGCAAAAAAGGGGCCATGACGTGGGGGAAACCCCAAATCTGGCCCCACCAGACGGAAAGGCAACTTTTAAAGGCCAAAACCCTGGCAATGCCGACTTTTCAGGTTTTTGGTTTTGGGGAAATTTTTGGGGGGTTAAATTTTTTTCTTCTGCCCCCCAAAAACCTGGAAACAGAAGGCGGGGCTGCTGATGGCCGCGTACGGCGTGCAGGTCTTTAAATTGGGGGGAAGGGAAAAAAAGGGGGTGGAAAAGGGGGGGTCTCTGGGGGTTGCTGGGGGTACGGGGGGGCGACGGTGGGGCGGGAAGCGGAGGCTGCCCCTAAATAAAGACCTGGGGAGACTTGGGCATTAGGAACCCCTTTTTGGGTTGGGGGGAGGGGGCGGAGACAGGGGTTTGTGACAGTGGTTGGGGGCCCGGGCGTCAGCCCGGGGCCTTTTTTTGGGCCAATTGTTTGCCTCCTTTTTCAACTAAATGCATTCGCTGCATTAAACTAGCCCATGTTGGGGGTGGTTAAAAAACCAAAGGGTTTCTTGCCTTATTTAATGCTTTTAAAGGGGAAAAGGGCCCGGCATAGGGACTTTGCTGGGTAAAACAGAGGTTTGGGTAAAAGGGAAGGCCCAGGCTTGAGAGGTCCTGGACCTTTTTTCGGCGATAAGCGAGGAGCGGGTTTGGCGGGCCCCGGGGGCTGGCGGAATTTTATCACGGATTCGCAAACCGGGGCCCCCTCCCTTTTTGAGGGGGAAACCCCGGGTACTGCACTACCCCATGGGTCTTCCTCCTTCCACTGATGAAGGGGCTGAAAATTTTCGGCTGAAAAAAGCCACGTTGGATCCACAATTTCGTCATCTTCATCATCAACAAAAGGTGACTTTGTCCCCTTTGCCCATTCTGCACCCCGGGGAGCTGGGGGCCCTACAAAAAAGAGGGACTGCAAGGCTTTGCCAAACCCCCCGGGGATTTTTCCCTTTTGACTGGCTTCCTTTCCTCCTCTGAGGGCATCGGGTAACGGGCGTCAAAAGCAAGAAAATTCTCCTCTTTGGCCTCTTGATCTTTTAAACATGTTCTGACCCCCCCGCATTTTGTCATTAAAGAGGTTTTAAAAAAAATTTGGATTATCCCCAGGGGTTGGGTACACGGTTGACTTTTGGGCTGCTTAATTTTGGGAAGGATGCTGGTGATGCTGGGGAGGGACATTTTTTGGCCGTGACTGGGGGAGGGAAGGAGGTAAGACTGCTGGATGAGGTTGCTTTAAACCCTAAAGGGGGACGGGATTGGGCGCGCTGTTCGTTTCTGAGTTTAAACGGGCCCCTTTAACCCAAAGCGAGGGACAGGCCTGACGGCCCTTTCAACTGAGGACCCCGCGGGCATGAATGATGTCCCCAAGCCTGGAAGGAGAAACCTTTTCTCTCGTCCCCTTCCCCTCCAGGGTCCTACCTCCTCTTTGCCCCGCTTACCAACCTGAATTTCGCCCCCATTTTTCAAAATATAAAAATTTTTGAGAAGGAAATGGAAAAGTTTTAAAAAGTCTCTTATTAAAAACCCGGAAAATCACAGCTATTTCTAAAAACCCTAAAAATCAAAAAAAAAATTTTCCCTTATTTCAAATATAACTGCAAAGTGGGAAATTTAAACAAAGCGGGCCCTGCCCCAAAAGCCAAAAAACACGTATCTGAATGTATTCGGTTAAAAAAAAAGTTTTTTTTTTGGCCCCCTACCCAAAATCACTTTTGGGTAACTACCAATTGCTGGATTTCAAATTTAACTGAAAGGGGGCTTATAAACCCAAATCTGGAAGGGGCCCCCAAAATTTGAAAAAAACAGTATCTGAAAATGTATTCGGAAAATAAAAGGTTTTTTTGGCCCAACCTATAAATTTTCCCTGCGGGGACTAAAAAAATTACGTTTTCCAAATTTACTGCAAAGGGGATCAATCAGCAAAGCGGCCTCCCCCGCCAAAGTGAAAAAAAAACGAACTGAAATGTATTCGATAATAAAAGGTATTTTTTTCCCCCACCTTTTCAATTCCCCCTGGGGGGGACTCCCAAAATTGCATAAATTTAAGTGAAAGGTTGCCTCAATGAAAAAAGCTGTATGCCCCAAAGTGAAAAAACACTATCTGAAAATTGTATTCAGATATTACAAGGTTTTTTGGGGCCCCTATCAACCTGTGCTGACTTGGGGGAATTAATTTAAGTAAAGGGGGATATATCAAAAGGGTTTGGAATGGGAAAAATTTGAAAATGAACACCTATCTGAAATGTATACAAAATAAAATTTGGGTTTTTTTGCCCCTTTAAAAAAGGAGACCGCAGTTACTTAGAAAAAAATTTGTATCCTAAAATTTCGGGCCCTCCCAAAAAACCGGGAAATATTTCAATAAAAACTTTTAAATAATAAAGCTATTGCAATGTTACACAAGCCCTTGGTAAAACTTTATCCAGATTCTTTATAGAGCTTTTTCTATTGAAATAATAAAAGATATTTTTTTTTCCCTTTTAAATTTTACCTGGGTTGACTAAAAAATTTTTTTTGGATTCAAATTTAATGAAAGGGTGGAAATATCAAAAAAAGGGGAAATTTGGGCAAAATTGAAAATAAACACCTATTTGAAATGTATTTGATAATAAAAGTGGAGTTTTGATCTAGCAAAGAGACCGGCAGTTACTTTTGAAAAAGATTTGTAAACCTATAAGGGTTTAGGGGTGGCCCCAAAATCCAGGAAAAATTTCAAAAGAAAAAAATGTTAATAATAAAGCTTTTTTCAAGTTCCCGCCTAAATCTTGGTGAACTTTTTCCAGTTTTATTTATTGAGCTTGTCTGTGTTCGCCCGGGGGGGGGCCCCCCCCTTTAATCCCCCCCCCCCCCAGACTTTTCGCATTTGGTGCTTTCCTTTTTAAAAAATTTTCTACCAAAATATATAAAATCCTTTTCCCAAACTCTAATCTAACAAATTGTTTAAAGGAAACCAGCTAATAGTAAGGTTTCTCCCCTTTTGGAAAAAAAATATAATTAAATTTCGCTGAGCTGTTTGGACACAAAGGGGCCACGTCCCTTTTGCTCTGGGCGCTGAGAAAACCCCCAGGCTGAACAGGAAACGCTGGGTTTTAAAGTAAAAAAAGGTCATGTGATTTTTCCCGGGCCCAACGCAACAATTTCACATTTCCCCGTAAAGACGTCGCCACACATCTCACCCTGCTCTTTTTCTGTAATTGATTTGCTGGCCCCCAAAATTTCAGGAAACGCCCAAAATGGCGCATCTTAATTTTTTGATGCCAATTTTAACCCAAATTATCGCTGATTTTAAAAAAACCCGATTTACCATTAAAAACTGTGCTGATTTCAACTTTGTCCCATAATAAAAACGCTCAACACTAAGGGTTAAACGAAAGTAAAAAGTTCTAGATTGATTAGGGAAACCCCGACCTTTTGTGAGTTCGGTTTTATAGTTCTATTCCCAACTCGAAAATTCGAACCACTTTTAAAATCTTGGGGCAGATTTTTCTTTTTTAATTTTTTTTTACCTATTTCAATGAGGGGGGAAGCTGGAAAAAACCATCCAAACCCGTAAAATGTGTAAATTGGAAAAAAACCCTTTGGGAAGAAATTTTATCTCCTGATTGTTTTTCACAAACTTTTACTGAACCTCTCCCTGTCTAAACAGCCCCGACCAGGTTTGGGGATGTCATGCTGTAATTTATCCCCCGGGACAAAATTATTTAGGTTTTTTTTTTCTGACACATTTTAACCCATAAAACACTCTGTACCCCTGCCCGCTGTTTAACCCTTCCATTTTTTAAATTTTCCTTTATAACAGGGTTTAGCTAAAAATTAAAAGGGGGGCTGATAAACCCAAAACCCCCGGTGTAGAACCACCCAAAGCCTAGCTAGGAAGTTTCAAGCCTTTTAAACTTTGGGTATAAAAAGCAAAACTCTGTGAAAAAGGGATGGTTTAGGGTTTAAAGGGGGTTTTATTAAATTGTCATTGATTGTAATTTAGGTAATACCATGGGCTATTTTCCCCTAGGGGGTAAGTTAGATCCAGTTTGGGCCCCGTAGGGAAAAATTTTTTTCCCTGTTGAAGGCCATTTCTTCTGGTTGTTGGGTACATCTGTAAAGAGATTTGCTGCAGTCTGTGAGTCTATCTGCAGTTATGTCTGTTCCTCTTCCCAACCTCAGTGCTGTGATCTGTGAACCGGCCCGTGGTTGCTTCCAGCACTTGCTTTCTGTTCAATTTAAAAAAATACTTTACTTTTCCTCTCACCTGCCTGTGTGCTGGCTCTTTCTGATTTCAAGTCCCAGCATGCACCACCCAGTGTTTGCTATCGCCAACCTTGTCTGCCCTCGTCTATTTCTGGACACCTCCCCTGTACGTCCTCACCCAGATGTTGGTGTCCGATTGCCCCAAGCTCCTTCCTGTGTGTTTGCTTCCTTTATTTTCCTGCTGTTACCCCACCCCGCATTTTTCCCGATCCCCGCCCTTTTCCGTTGCCCTTTTCCCGACCCCTTTTGCCTCAACCTCAAAATTTTTCTAGTACACTGACCCGCCCTGACCATCCCGCCCCGTTTTTTGGACCATGGCCCCTTTTTATGTCCCGGTACCAGTGTACTGCTGGTAGAACAGTGTAAATTTGGTGTGCCCTCAAAATAACTCAACACACAGCCATCAGTGTCTAAACTGCTGGAAACAAAAGTGAGTACATTCCTATCTGAAAATGGACAAAATGTGCCCAATTTGCCATTTTCCCTCCACATTGTCATGCTACTCATTAGTGTTACAATAATTAAGGTGTGAATGGGGAGCAGGTGTGTTAAATTTGGTGTTATCGTTCTCACACTCTCTCAAACTGGTCACTGGAAGTTCAACATGGCACCTCATAGCAAAGAACTGTCTGAGAATCTGAAAAAAAGATTTTTTGCTCTATATAAAGATGTCCTAGGTTATAAGAAGATTGCAAACACCCTGAAACTGAGCTGCTATCTGATGGCCAAGGATATACAACAGTTGAAAAAGACAGGTTCCATTCAGAACAGGCCTCGCCATGGTCGACCAAAGAAGTTGAGTGCACATGCTCAGCGTCATACCCAGAGATTGTCTTTTCAAAATAGACATAAAAGTGTTTCCAGAATTGCTGCAGAGGTAAAAGGAGTGGGGAGTCAACCTGTAAGACCATACACTGCACACTGTATAAAATGTATCTGCATGACTTTTGTCCCAGAAGGAAACCTCTTCTAAAGATGATGCACAAGAAAGCCCGCAAACAGATCAAGAGCCAGATAAACTTATTTGGTTCAGATGGTGTCAAGCACATGTTACAGCAAGCAGATGAGGAGTACAAAGTGTGTCTTGCCTACAGTCAAGCATGGTGGTTGGAGTGTCATGGTTTGGGGCTGCATGAGTGCTGCTGGCTGTGGGGAACTACAGTTCATTGAAGGAACCATGAATGCCAACATGTACTGTGATATGCTGAAGCAGGGTCTGATCCCCTTCCTTTGAAAACTGGGCTACAAGGCAGTATTCCAACATGATAACAACCCCAAACATACGTCCTAGATGACCAATGCCTTGCTAAAGAATATGAACTTAAAAGCACTGGTCTGGCCAAGCATGTCTCCAGACTTAAACCCTGTGGGGCATCCTCAAACGGAAAGTGGTGTAGCACAAGGTATCTTAAATCCACCAGCTCCGTGATGTTGCCAAGGAGGAATAGAAGAGGATTCCAGTGACAACCTGTGAAGCTTTGGTGAACTACATGCCCAAGATAGTTAAGGCAGTGCTGCAAAATAATGGTGACCACACAAAATATTAACACTTTGGACACAATTTGTCAATTTTCACATAGGAGTGTATTCATTGTATCAACATGTCATATCTTTAGTGCTGTCCCCTGAAAAGATATATTACAATATTTGCTAAAATGTGAGAGGTGTACTCACTTTTGTGAGATACTGTAAACAGAGTCACCATGTAATTAAGAATGCCTGCCCTGGAGCTTACTTCAAAGGAAAATACAACATTCTCCTGCTTCTCATCTTGAAACCTTTCAGTTATCCTGTGAGACAAGCTTAAGAGAGAGAGAGAGAGAGAAGAGAGAGAAGAGAGATCTGTCAGCTCTTAAGAATATTTATCCCATCACTGTTAGAAATACAGGAGGGGTAAAGTAAAAAGAAAACTTCTCCCTTCATAGTACATTTGAGACTTAGTTTTCCTCTGGCCTCGTTCAAACCACCATTACTCTGAAGGTTCAAGGTCGCATGGAGTTTATTAAGCCAGCTCCTGCAGAGTAGTCAAATTTATTTGGTTTACTGAAAGAGTTAAAGGCCTTGCTACGGGCATATAGGAATGTTGGCCTGTAGTTTATGTGTCTGAAAGAAGGTTATATTCAGGTGTAAAAATATCTTGGAGTAAAGGGCTGTTAGGGCGCATCCACACGGCAGTGGACAAATACCGCCCGGTTTGCTGGCCGGTACTTGTCTTGTTTTGCGGCCGTCCAAACGGCCGCGGGGGGGACGGCTTTTCTCCGCAATGAGCGGAGAACAGCCCTCCCATTGAGAAGCACATCTTCCGTCCGGAACCCGAGTGTGCTTCACAATGTTTTGGGCCCCCGGACCAAACCGGCGGCAAAACCGTCCGACGGAAAACCCGTGCAGTGGGGGCGCTGCACGGGTTTTCCATATAGCACAATTGTGCTCATTTTCGGCCGGTTTTTCAGGTGGTCTGAAAAACCGCAAACCGGTTGAAAAGCAGCCGAAAACCCGTGCCATGGGGACATGCCCTTAGTGTTTTCAAAGCTCCATTTTTGGCAGGCAGTGAGAGCTACATGAAACAAGAGGAACTCTAAACAGTAAACTTCCCAAAAATTTGCAGCTTTCCCCTCCCTATTTTTTAGGAGTTGATCCCCGGGGAGATAAGAGAGGTACTGGGAGAGAAGGCTATCATGACAAGAGTACCCCAACCCCTATCCTCTCCACTGCTGTTCCTGGGCCATAACAACCTCGGGAGATTTGTCAGTAGTGTGAAGCCTCTCGATTCCATTGTGTTCCTCATCTGACCCCACTCTTTCAGAGCTCACTGCAATCCTTTCCCTCAATACTACAAGAAGAACTCATGGAGGTCGAAAGAGCCAATCTATCTGAGGAGAAAAGAGCTTGCTGATAGAACTTTGGTCTATGCCTCTACTGTGGCACCGACAAGGAGCACCTGCTGAACAACTTCCTGGTCTGCCCAGGAATCTTCAGAGCCTAGGCTTCATGGGAGAGGTGACCCTGGGTGACGAGACTTCTTCTCCACATGTGACCATGCTGGTTAGTGATGAGCCATTGTGTTGACAATTCATATCGGTTAGATAACCGATTTCGGCAATTATCATATCCGATAGCCGATAGTCGATAATCGACGATGACCAATAAAGTCTATGGGAGAGGAACAATACCTTCATTCGACACTAAAACGGGGGAGGGAAGCGGGAATTTAAAAATCCAAACGGATATGTCTACCTCTTAGGGGGGAAATTAGGCCCAAAAGTCACAGAAAAAAAATTTATAGGTGTCATGATCAGCCAAAAGAACCCCAGCTTTGAGTTTTGGGCGCCGGGCCCCGGCCATTGCGACTAAGTCATGGGTTTTTGACATAGTGTCTATTTTATGTTTACTGTGTGAAATGGGTTTTTTTCCCCCCCCTTTTCTTCCTGGGGCCCGGAATCTTCCAGCACTCCACGGGGTTAAACCGGCCCTTGTCCCGGGGGATTGACACTCACCCTTCTATCTGGTCTTTTCCTTTCTCTTCCTCCTATTGCCTTTTTTTCCCCATTTCCCTGGGGGGGTATTTAAGGCCTCTGTCTCCCTCCTGCCTGTTTTAAAGGGGCTGTTTTTGCCATAACTCCCCTCTCATTCTGTGCCTCCCTGGTTACCTTTCTCTGCTTGTTTCACGTTATTCTTTTTACTTTGTACCCGCTTCCTAAGTTACCGACTTGGGTTGCTTTACCTTTCCCCTTTTTTGTTTGTATTGTTTTCGCTCTTGTGTTTTTTACGCATTCAGTATAGTGCTCAGTTTTGGTTGGGGGCCCAAACCATTAAGGAGTCGGGGACCTCAAAAAGGGAGGGGCAGGGTTGGGGCCCGTGTCAGGGCCTCATCGCGGTTTTTCTGCGCCCCCGACGGGGCCCTTTTCAAAGGCTAAAAAATTAATTATTTTAATTGCATAACCAAAAAATGAGACAGCGTAACCCCAAGCAGGTACAGGTACCGCACTACGGGGCCCTTTTCACACAAACAAAACACCGCTATTGGAAATGGCACATGGGAACTGCCAGGAAACCCTATCACTTTTTGCACCAGGGACCAACAACTTGTCATATATGCGGTGCCGGTGGCAGCAAGAACGTCCAAACGGGGAACGCGGAGGTTCAGCTGGCAGGGCCTCAGTTACACTGGCTGCAGCGAAAAGACAGGGCCACATGCCCGCTAAATCAATGGGGGGGCCCACCCATTACTACTTCCTATTTTTTAACATATCACCAGGCACCTTTTTCATTCCGGCCCCTGGCAGGAATACTGCCCTATTGCAACTCCTGGCATCCATTTTAAAGTAGCCTGACCCCAAAACCACAAAAAATGCCCTTATGGACACTCAGAATAAACATTCCCAAAAAGAAATTGACTATTTAAAAATAAAAACATTTTCCAATCTTGCTTCTGCTGGTGCTGCTTCTACTACGGCTACTTGCATTCTACTGCTGGCACGTTGCTGACGTTGTACCACCGTGACTTTTAAAACGTAAAGCTGACGCAACAGATGTCCTCAGTTGGTCAGTGAGGCCTGTGTCAAATTCCTGCATTCTATTGTCAAGAAAATTGCTGACTTTTGATTTGGAACGTGGAGGAGGGTGGACACCCAGTAACCGCTCTTAATTTTGATGGCCTTGAAGCGCGGCAAATTAGCTTTTTGTCAATAAGACCTTTACTATTGGTTTCTTTTACAGCAGCATGAACCAAAATGCCCTTGATAGAACCTCAGAATAAAAAGTGCCTGAAGAAAGTCTTTCAACCTCCATTTTAGTTGAACTGGACATTGACTATACCTGCCCTGGGCCGCAGCAAGAGCCCCAAACCTGCATGACCCACAGATTAAAAAGTTCCTGGAAGAAAGTAGTCTTTGAACCACAATTTTAGTTGAACAGGACATTGACTATCCCTGTCCTGGCCCACAGCATGTCCACCGGACACAACAGAAGTCTCCAGATGATTAATGAGCACGGTCTCAAATTCCTGCATTCTGCTCTCAATTTGGGTGAGTGGAAGGAAAGTGCTGAGTTTCGCTTTGTAACGGGGATCGAGGAGGGTGGCCACCCAGTAACTGTTGTTCATTTTGATGGCCTTAATGTGAGGATCATGTTGGAAGAAATGGAGCATCCAAGCACTCATATGAGAGGTGGAGCCTTGATTTCCAAAGCCTCGGGGTCGAAGGACACTAGTAAACTGATCTTCCTCGTCTTCCTCCTCTGCCTCAAATCCGTGCCAACCTCTTTCCAAGACAGGGACATCGGTACCAGCCATGCCTCATCCTCCTCCTCCACTTTCTCCTCCTCAGCATCGACACAGCTCTGACTTGCCTCAGACGCTGTACCATGAGAGCTCAAGCGCCGCCGCGCACCAGCCCTGGGCCCCGGACCACCGCCTAATGAAGTCCGATAAAGTTGTGTCTGCATCTGTGTCCACCTCCTCCGTTGCTGGTGGGACCTGCTGTTTCAGAGTGTCCAACACTTGTTCCAGAACTAAGATCCCCACATGCTCATGCTGACAAGGGCATTGCCTGCATTGAACATTTTGGTGGCTTCTTCAAAACTCGCAAGGATGGTGTAGAGCTCTTTGCGTACAAGTGAGCTCTTTGTGGCAAACAGAGGCAAGGACTACAATAGAACTATTTAAAAGTTATAGGGATAAGTTATGCCCATTTTGGGAACACTGGCACGCAGTGAGTGCAATAGAACAGGAAAAACAAAAGGGACAAATTCACATCCTATCAGAGTTCTACTGGCAAAAAAGTGGTAAAAAACATTGCTTTTTCAATTCAAGTTCACAGGTCACATTGGGCTACACAATATCACCCCTCCTGTCCATCGCCCCCCCCCCCCACACACACACATACAGCTGCACACACCACTAGAGTTCTTTAATACTTTCTCTCACTAAATAAGTTAAATTATCTAATCTAACTATATTCTAAGCTACAGCTAGGTGAATGGTTTTGTATATAAGAAGAGACTGTCTCTCTGAGCTGTTGAAACTGCTATTGGTTCAGATGCCGAGACGTCCTGCTGTGAAATGACATAGCCAGAGAATGAGCTGAACAGGAAATGCAGTTGCATAGATAAAACAAGGTCACGCGATTTTTGCAGCCAATGAGATCCATACACCACCAAGTGGTGACATCGTACATCCTCCTCACCCCCCCTCTATCCTCGGAGCTGATTGGCTGGCTGCCAAAATGACAGGAAACACTGAAAAAGGCACGGAAGTAAATGATTATCTATAAGATTGTCACCTAAACTATCGCGTGAGCGGAAAATTCCGATAAGCCTAAAAACCATGCCGATTTCAACTTTTGTAAACTTTGGCTCGGCTGGAAACATTATCCACCCATCAATGGTTGTCAAGTATAATCTGCCAGTGAATCACTATTTAAGCCTCTCTCTGTCCCCTCCATCAACAGGGAGATTCTCTTGTATGCTATCTGGTTCCGTGCCATACCTCCCATTCTTTGGATGGAGTAAATGTCACTGCTTCTGGGACTACCCTGGTTGCAAACACATGTGACAGCTATCAATTAAAGAACTGGTGAGGTGTAATGTGCCAGTAGCACTTTATCTCTTCATCCTTCTGGCTAGTCGGGGCCTCAGTCCCTCGGCCTATTGATCTTGTACCTCTTGGACTCCCTCTGTCCTACCAGGACTATGCAGATGTTATCTGCAAGAAGCAGGCAGAGATCCTACCTCCTCGCAAGCTGTATAGCTACCTTATTGACCTTATGTCGAGTACTACTCTTCACAGGTTTACCCTCTGTCCCAGCTCAAAATGGAGGAAATGTCGGTCTACATTAACAAAAACGGGTTTATCTGCAAGTCTTCCTACCCTGCGAGAGCAGGATTCTTCTTTGTAGAGAACAAAGACAGGTCTTTTCAGCTCTGCATCGACTACATGGGTCTCAATAAAATCAACATTAAAAAAATGTTATCCACTACCACTCATTTCAGAGCTCTTTGACAGGATCCGAAGTGACAAGGTGTTCTCCAAACTGGGCCTCTCAGGCTTATAATCTTGTTCATATCTGGCATGGGGACGAGTGGAAAATGGCATTTAATATCCAAGATGGTTATTTTGAGTATCTGGTCATGCCCTTTGGCCTCTGTAATGCCCTTGCAGTCTTACATGAGTTTGTGAACAATATCTTTCGGGACTTGCTTTTTGTGAGCATTGTGATCTACCTGGATGACATTCTGGTCTTCTTCCCAGACCTGGGTCCTCATCATAATCATATCCGCTGGGGTGTATCCCATCTTAGAGAAAACCACCTTCACGCCAAGTTGGAGAAGTGTCTCTTTGAGTGTTCAAATTTGCCATTCCTAGCATATATTGGTTCTGGTCAGGGCATATAAATGGATTCTGCCAAGCATTCTATCACCAGTTTACTCCACATTTTTTCATTCTAGTGGTGTTCATCATCTCTCTGACCAAGACGGGCAACAACCCCTGGAATGGAATCCTGAAGTGGAAGCATCCTACTCCCAGTTCAAGTCCTCCTTTGCTTCAGCTACAGTACTCCACCATCTGAACTCAAAGAATCCATTTTTCTTAGGAGTAGATGTCTCTTCGCTTAGAGCTGGAACCATCCTATCCCAGAAGAATGTCAAAGGTAAGATTGTAATTTGCGGCTTCTTCTCCAAGATCATTTCACCTGCGAAGAGGAATTACTCCAATGCGGACAGAGAATTGCTAGCAATTACATTGGCCTTGGAGGAATGGCAACTTTAAAACAAAGGTTCCTTTTTCCAGTGACAATTTACACAGACCATAACAACCTAGTGTATCTACAAACTGCTCAAAGCTTGAACCCCCAGATGCATGTTCTTTTCATGCTTCAATTTTCTTCTCCACTTGTGACCAGCAGTATAGAATGTCAATGCGCACGTTGTCATCTAGAGCAGGTGTCACCAAAATATTAGGGGATTTTAGCACATATTCCCTAAGCTTGTAGCTGTGGCACCGGTGAAACTTCAGGAGATAACTCCGGAGAAGACTTTTGCACGTCCCACATTAAGGACGCAAATCCTGTCCGGATGATTTGCTGAACCCCGGGTTCATCAGGATTTCCAAAACCCAAACAATTATCTCTCTAAACTACTGGTTGCCTACCCTTCTGTGTGATGTCAAGGACATTGTAGCTGCTTGCCCGAACTGTGCACGTAATAAAGTCGCTCATTAAAGACCTGTTGGCCTCTTGACTCCTCTACTGGTGTCCGAAACACCCTGGTCCCATACAGACATGGTTTTTGTGACTTATATTTAAAGAAAAAGTCCTCGGCACTCGTATAAATTAGTCAGGTGCTAGTCTAAAGTTATAGTCAATAAAGAAGAAGTAGGCTGCACTCCAATATACTTCAATTTTTTTCATTGTTGTTTCAAAAAATTTTTGCTTCATTATAACAAACATAATTATTAAACCGACTTCATTGCATTCCATGTTACAAGAAATTTCATTTTATTCAACAACAATAGATTCCAGTAAAGTACGTTTCAGTCCTATATCAAACCTTTTTCAAAAGAAAATCTAAAAATTAATTAAACGAACTTCAAGTTAGTAAACAATAAAAACAAATACATGTTAGTCATATTAGTGAAATATTTTTTTTCTCATCTCAAAATCAAAAATTTTTGTTTAATTCGTTAAATTTTTTCAAAAAACCCATTAAAAAAAAATAATGGGAAAAATGGCAAATTTCTCAAATGAATCAAATCAGAGTAAAGATACAAAATAACACAAGATAAGGTATATATATCCTAATAAGATTCCCCAAAAAAGTTCTCACTAAAAACTAGTGTCCCTTTAAATTTCCCTATAAATAAAAAAAAAATTAATTCCATAAGTTGTTAAGGTCAGGTCTAAAACATCCCATAATGTATCTCCCACCAAAATAATCCATATATGTAGAAACCTTTATCCAAAGCTAACAAACTAATGCCATGTATAATGTGTACCAAATCCCCCCAATTTTTCCTATAAGTTGGACAAGATATCAAAAAATAATGCTTACGGGG
>JAODAL010033566.1:0-45408 GCA_025379985.1 Phyllomedusa bahiana | reverse complement strand
TGGCCCCCCCCTATTGGGATGCGGGTGGGGGAGGTTTGGGGGTGGGGGGTAGGAGCAGTACCAGCTCCATCAGTAGTAACTAAGTTGGAGCCCACTGATGGGGCAGCTTCCTTCACCCACCTAGTAAGGAGGGCAGTCACCAGCGCAGCAGCAGCAGGACCTGGAGCAGCCCTGAAACCAACAGGTTGTGGCCTACTTGGACAGCACTCTGCCACCTCAGTTAGAAGATCCGCTGGACAAATGGGCAGCCAAACTGGATGTGGGGCCCGCAACTTCCCGGGAGTTTGCAGGGGAAAGAAGCTGTCCTGCCCGGCCATTTAAGTGTGGCATCAGAGCGGGTGTTCAGTGCGGCGGGGGCCATTGTTACCCCAAGGAGAACCCGTTGTCCACGGGAAATGTGGAACGACTGACCTTTGTCAAGATGAATCAGGCGTGGATCGGCCAGGATTTCCACCACACCAATGCCTAGGCGTCAGTCTGGGTTTCAAACTACCTCCCTCAGCCATATTCTGATGCCGCCACCCGCCTGATGCCACACATCTGCTGCCAGTTTCTCCATCTACCTACCACCATCTTTACAGGGACGGTATTGCCACCCCCCTCAACCTCTGTCATTGTGCCACTCTATGACCTCATGCTGCTGTTGCTGTTGCCGTGACATCCACACTGTGTCATTGTTCCACTCTCTGACCTCATGCTGTGCTGTGGCTACTGCCATGTCCTCCACACTGTGTAAATTGTGCCACTGCCTGACCTCATGCTGCTGCCGCCGTGACCTCCGCTCTCAGTCATTGTGCCACTCTGTGGCTTCCTCCTGTTTTGCCACCTCCAGAATGTCATTTTGCCACTCACTGACCTCATGCTGCTGCTGTGACTCCTGCCGTGCCCTCCACACTGGTCATTGTCCACTCCCCGACTCTTTGCTGCTGCCGCCGTGACCTCCGCTCTCAGTCATTGTGCCATTCTGTGGCTTCCTCGTGTTTTGCCACCTCCAGAATGTCATTGTGCCACTGCCTGATCTCATACTGCTGCCGCCGTGACCCCCAAAACTGTGTGATTGTGCCACTCTGTGGCCTAATACTGTTTTGCCCCCTCCAGAATTCTTTGTGCCACAAACCTGTTTCTCATACTGCTCCCGCCGTGACCTCCACACTGTGTGATTGTGCCACTCTGTGGCCCTAATACTGTTTTGCCACCTCCAGAATGTCAATGTGCCCCTGCCTGATCTCATACTGATGGCGCCGTGACCTCCACACTGAGTGATTGTGCCACTCTGTGGCCAAATACTGTTTTGCCGCCTCCAGAATGTCATTGTGCCACTCCCTGATCTCATGCTGCTGCAGTAGTGAACTCCACACTCTATCAGGGTGACACTCTGTTGCGTAAAACTGTTTTGCCGCCTCCGGGATGTCATTGTGCCACTGCCTGATTCATTGCTGCTGCTGTCGTGACCTCCACACTGTTTCATTGTGCCACTCTGTGGCCTAATTCGGGTTTTGCCGCCTCCAGAATGTCATTGTGCCACTGCCTGACCTCCACTGCTGCCGCCGTGACCTCCGCTCTCAGTCATTGTGCCACTCTGTGGCTTCCTCGGTGTTTTGCCCCCTCCAGAATGTCATTGTGCCACTCCCTGACCTCTGCTGCTGTGGCTCCCGCCGTCACTCCACACTCTGTCACTAATGTTGCCCCCTAAGCTCTCAGCTTGTTTTTTTCCAGATTTCGCTGGCATGACTTTACCCAGGCTACATTCCCGCTTGATTTTTTTTGGTCAGTTTTGCCCTCTTAAGTGTCCAGGGAATTTTATAGTGAAGCTATTCTAAGAGCGGCTGCAGTCATCTGCGTGTCATACTAAAACACAACATTGTATGAAGACCAAACCAAGCTCCCTCTGCATAATTAAGCATGGCACAACGTTCTACAGCACCCTGCAGGCTCGGAGTCGGGGACAGGCAGAAGGTCAGGGCAGGCGGCACAGGTTCGTGGTCGTGGACAGGCTCAAGGTCAGGGCAGGCGGCAAGAAGCGTGGTTAAGGAACGGAAGTAAAGGTACGGTACACGGTAAAAACAGGAAAAAGGCTTAGAACGCTTCTCTAAAGGCAACAATGGCACTAAAGATCCGGCAACGGCCCCAGGAAGGGGCAGGCTTAAATAAGGGCAGTGACCGGCAATAGCCAATTACCGGTACACTGGCCCTTTAAATCTCATAGTGCCGGCGCGCGCGCGCCTTAGATGTCGGGGACGCGCGCGCCGGGAGGCTGAGACCGCAACAGGAGCGCGGCCGGGTAAGTAGGGGAGAGCCGGGCCGGCCGGGTGAGCGCGCCCACCGCCCGTCATGCGGGCGGCGGTGCCGCTCGTACGGTGACCACGGGTGTGCCCGCGATCCGGGGCGGGGGTCGCGGGACCACCCGTGACAGCTACAAAGCTCGTAGTTTTTGGTTGCTCTATTCTTTTGCACAATTTACATTAAGGGGTTAATTAAGCTTTGTTCTGCTGTTGTGGTGACTAAATAAACCGTCTTTTTCACCGCCAAAAAATACATTTTTCCTGGAGCATAATTCACAAGCGAAGGTTAATCACAATTTTTTCTCTTGTTGTGTAGCGTAAAATACACACCATTGTAACGCACTACAAAGCTGGTAGTTTTTGGCTGCTCAATTCTTTTGCGCAATTTACATCCAGGGGTTAATTAAGCGTTGTTCTGCTGCTGTGGTGACTAAAAGAAAACGTTTATTTCACCGCCAAAAAATACATTTTTCCTGTAGCATAATTCACAAGCGAAGGTTAATAACAATTTTTTCTCTTGTTGTTTAGCGTAAAAAACACGGCATTGTAACATGCTACAAAGCTCGTAGTTTTTGGTTGCTCAATTCTTTTGCGCAATTTACATCCAGGGGTTAATTAAGCATTCTTCTGCTGTTGTCGTGACTAAAATAAACGGTCTTTTTCACCGCCAAAAAATAAATTTTTCCTGTAGCATAATTCACAAGCGAAGGTTAATTACAATTTTTTCTCATGTTGTGTAGCATAAAATACACACCATTGTAACACGCTACAAAGCTGGTAGTTTTTGGCTGCTTAATTCTTTTGCGCAATCTACATCCAAAGGTTAATTAAGGGTTGTTCTGCTGCTGTGGTGACTAAAAGAAAACGTTTATTTCACCAGCAAAAAAGACATTTTTCCTGTAGCATAATTCACAAGCGAAGGTTAATTACAATTTTTTCTCTTGTTGTTTAGCGTAAAAAAACACGCCATTGTAACACACGCTAAAAAAAGCTTGTAGTTGTTGGTTGCTAAAATTATTTTGAGCAATTTACATCCAGGGGTTAATTAAGCGTTGTTCTGCGGGTTGTGGTGACTAAATAAACCGTCTTTTTCACCGCCAAAAAATACATTTTTCCTGTAGCATAATTCACAAGCGAAGGTTAATTACAATTTTTTCTCTTGTTGTTTAGCGTAAAAAAAACACGCCATTGTAACACGCTACAAAGAGCTTAGTTTTTGGCTACTAAATTCTTTTGCGCAATTTACATCCAGGGGTTAATTATTCGTTGTTCTGCTGCTGTGGTGACTAAAAGAAAACGTTTATTTCACCGCCAAAAAATATTTTTTTTCCCTGTAGCATAATTCACAAAGCGAAGGTTAATTAAATTTTTTCTCTTGTTGTGTAGCGTTAAAATACATGCCATTGTAACAGGCTACAAAGTGGTAGTTTTTGTTTGCTCAATTTTTTTGCTTAATTTAAAAAGGGGTTTAAAAACTAATTTTTTTTTCTGCAGTTGAAACTCATTAAAAAAATTTTTGGTTTTTCCCCGGGCCAAAGAAAAAAAAATCTGTAGCAAAATTTCAAACCCGAAGGAAATTTAAAGCCTGTTTGTGCTTTTATATTCAGTAAAAACACAGATTTTTTTAAAGGGAAAACCAATACAAGAAAATTTTTTCCTGCCTTTTTGGGTGGAGCGCCAATTTATACCCGGGGGTTTTCCCCCAAGGGTTTTTTGTAGGTTAAATTTTTGGGATTCAATACGGGGGTGGTTTTCATCATATAAGATATCTTCATCAAACAGTGTCTGTACATTTTAGCCCAAATAGAAATTAAGACAGAAGTGGCGGCCCTTCTTCCCCTCCCCGGGGGCAGAGGCACAAACATTCCACCCGGGTCGCAGCACAGAAAAGGGGGACCCCAAAGCGGGGGTTAAACTGGGTTGGGGCCCCACAATTCCCGCTGTATCTAGCCCCGTGTGCGGGCTACCCAACCCAATTCCCTTGTTTGGGTTTTGACGGTCATCCATTTTCCTCCCAGATGACATTTGAAAACCCCAGCCAAGGGGCCCCGGTGGGAACGTCAGACAAAACCCCTTTTTTTTTGGCAGGGCCCGGGAGCGGGTAGCGGTCCCCCCCCCCTGCCCCTCAACCCGCCTCTTTTCCCAAACAGGTTCCCTCCCCCCAAGATCAAACTATGGGGGGCTCGTCCCCAACTTTTTTCCGAGGATGAAAAAATTTTTGAGGAGGGCAGTCACGGGCTACTTGGCAGGGGAAAAAAAAGAGACCAATACCCCCGGGCTTTTTGGGCCAGAAAGGGGGAAAAAGTATAGATTTTGGAAAGGAAGGGGCAGGGAGGTAATGTTGTGGGGGGTCAGCCTCGCAAAAAAAGACCGGGGGGATGATTTCAGCAGTGCGATGAAACAAAAAATAGATGATGATTTTCCCCGCCCACGGGGAGCGGGGTGAGGCAAGGGCTTCATCATCGTCGGGAAAGAGGCATCACTTGGTGCAGGCGGGGGCGCAGCCAGCAAGGGGGTTTTGTTTTGGTCCTTTGGATAGCGGGATAGCAGCATGTGGGGTGGGGAGCAAAGGGGCCCCCCGGGGGGGTAAAAAACCCTTTTTCCCGCTTTTTCCAAGAAAGTAGCAAAACGGGGGTTTTTCAGCGAGGCAGGGGCAGCATGAAACTCACTCCCCGGCGGGGGGCCAGTTCGTTGCAAAGGGCCCCTGGGGAGCCGAAAATGGGAAATATGTAGAATTTGGGGGCAGAAATTGAAGCGTGGCCGGGGGAGCTAACGTTGGAAACCACGACCCGGTGTAAAAACACTGCAGCTTTCCCCAAATTCGGTGCCCGGGAGAAACGTGGTTCAGATGTGGTGGTCCCTCCTGCCGCCGCAGCAACAGCACAGAAACACCCAGTGGAAACGCATGCCTTTTGCGTCAGTCAAGGCTCCACCACCCTGCAAAAGGGGAGTTTGTTTCTTTTTCCCCCAACATCCCCCGGCCCAATTTGCCCTTTGCTCCTCGCTACTCATGGCGCCACCCAGTGTTCACCCGAGGCGATTGCCAAAGAGACAACAATATGCTTCCCAAACCATTTAAGGTCGGGAAGTGACCGTTTTCCCAATTTTGTTGGTCCCCTCAGTCCCTTCATTTCCAAATGTTTGGAAATCTGCCCGTTCAGAAAAAATAATGGCTTTTTTGCCGACCCCGAGATGGGGGAGTTCCAAGCCGTAAATTTTTTTTTCCCAAAAAAGGCAGAAACCAGCACTTCATAAATATGAAAGAACAAAATTTGGGGCCCAGTCCTTGAGTTTAAACCGGTTTTGTTCCAAGGGGGCACGGCAGCGCGGACGCTGGAGCTGAAACCCCCAAAGGTCGGGGGCCAGTACGTGCCCTTTTTAGGGCCCCACGGGGTTAATTTTGTTTCCCTGCCCAGGCACACCAACAACGGGACAGGAGACGCCGCTTTCTCCTCCACGTTGCCCAAACTGCGGCCCCGCGCCAATGTTTTCCCTTTCCTCCTCCTCCCCCCACCACCCACCATCTCACCCCTCCACAAGATTTCTCCACATCCCACATGTGAAAGGGCCCACAGCGGTGTCAGGGCAGTTCTAAAACTGGCTTGCCTGGGCCCGGCGAAGTCCCACAGGGGGGAACTGCCCGCGTCATCCCCAGCAAAAAAAACGATTGTGGTTTTTCCCCTCCGCCCCAATTTGAAAATTTCGGAACCTTTGGTGACGGGACAAGGGGTAAAACTTTGGTGTCCGGGGCTGCGACGAGGGGGGAGGCCCAACCCCCTGTATGGCGCTGGTTAAAATCGGGTTTGGGAAAAGGGGGTTTCCCTAAAGTCTTCCACCGATCTTCAGAAAAATTCGGGAAAAATGGCCGGGGAAATTGTGCAGCATTTTTCCCAAATTCGTACAAAACCCAGGAACACCCCCCTCAATTGCAGCGGCAAAACCGGCCCCCCCCCAACACACCTGATATGCGTGTTTCCCCCCCGCGGGAAATTTCCAGCCGGAAACATTTTGGGAACCGACTGTATGAACAGAGAAAGGCCCATTAACGTTTTTTTGATGATCCAGGGACAGAAGTTCCCCTGTGAAAAATTTTGATGTCAGCCAGGGGGCGTTTCATGCTGACACCTGCCGTTTGTTTGAGGCCATTCGAGGAGGCGACGTTTTTTGTCAGTCGCCAGGACTACGGATGAAAAACGTCTTTCCCACTCTTATGCCCGGAAAACAGATGCTGAAAAAGCTGTTGGGCGGGGGACTGGAGACGGGGCACTAAAACCGTGGCCACTTTGATTTCCTTTTGGGGACTGAAATGGAGGGGGGGGAAGGAGGGGGACTTTGGGGGAAGCAGAAGCATTGTCTGGTAAAAATGAGTGGTTTTTCAACCCGGGTAAACAAGAGAGGGGGGAGCGGGAGCACGGGAGGGGGTTTGGATGGAGATGGGGAAGATGGGGGCAGATGCCCCCCAAGCCCGGGGCAGTTTTAAGTGGAAATGGGGGGGGGGAGCCCCTCGGAGTCACTTTTTGCAGAGGGCCCCGCAGCATGTTTTATTTCCCTGGCTAGTGACACCGAATAGTCAGCATCCGGCAGAGGGATGATTTCTGGTCCCACCCTTTTGGCCCCTCGCTCCCGGGTCCAAAAATGGGAGCCTTTTTCCCAGCTATTGAAGGGAAGAAAAAATCAAATATTTATGGGGAAAATTTCCCTTCCGTAATCATTTGGGCCCCGCTGCCATGTGCGGAAAACGCCCCTCCTCTGACAGGTCGCCCGGGGGGGTTTCCTCAGCCCCTCACAAACTACTCCCCGCGGCGCTGGGGGAAGGGGGGGGGGGGGGTTAAGGAGCAGTCCCCAGCTCCATCATAGTAACCTAAGTTTTAGTCACGTTTGAGCAGTTTCCCTTCACCCGCCTAGTCGGGGAGGGCAGTTCCCAGCGCAGCAGAAGCGGGACCTGGAGCTTCCCAAAACCAACAGGTTGTGGCCTACTTGGACGCACCTCCCACCTCAGTTAGAAGATCCGCTGGACTACTGGGCACCCAAAAACTGGATGTGTGGGGCCCCAACTTTGCCGATTTGCAGTGGGGGAAGCTGTCCTGGGGCCCCCGGGCCCGAAATGTTGGGGATCAGAGCGGGTGTTCAGTGCGGGGGGGGGGGGCCCCCCCTTTTACCCCCAAGGGGAACCCGCCCTTTTCCACGGGAAAAAGTGGAACACTGACCCCCTTTTTCAAGATGAATCGGCAAAGGATCGGCCAGGAAATTTTCCCCACCAATGCCCCAAAAGGGGTCAGTCTGGGTTCAAAAAAATACCTGCCTCACCCCTATTTTTATGCCGCCCCCGCCGATGCCCCACATCTGGGTGCCAAATTTTTCCATCTGCCTACCACCAAACTTTTCCAGGGGGTGGTTTTTGCCACCCCCTCAACACTCTTCTTGTTTCCACCATGACCTCATGCTGCTTCTGGGTGTTGCCCCTGACATCCACCCCTGTGTCATTTTCCACTGTCTGACCCCCATGCTTGCTGCTGTGGGGTGCTGCCTGTCCCCCACACTGTGTCATTGGCCCCTGCCTGACCTCATGCTGCGCCGCCTGAAACCCCGCTCTCAGTCATTGTGCCATCTGTGGCTTCCTCCTGTTTTGCCACCTCCAGAAATTTAATTTTGCCACTCTCTGAAAATCAGGGTGCTGCTTTTGACTTTCCCGCCTTTCCCCCACACTGTGTCCTTGAGCCCCTGCCCGACTTCTGCTGCTGGCCGCTGTGACCTCCCCCTCTCAGTCCCTTTTTGCCCTTCTTTTGGCTTCCTCCTTTTTTTTTCCACCCCAAGAAAGTCCTTGTGGGCCCCTGTCTGAAACCCCCATGTGCTGCTTTGTGACCTCCACAAATTGTGGTGATTGTGACACTCCCGTGGCCCAATACCCGTTTTGGGCCCCCTCCAGAAAGTCCCTTGTCCCCGCCCGATTCATACCCGCGCCGCCCCGGCCACCACACTGTGGATTGTGACACTCTGTTGGCCCAATACGTTTTGCCCCTCCCGAAAGTCCTTGTGCCACTGCCCGATCTCATACTGCTGCCCCCCCGTGACCTTTCCCCAAATGTGTGGGTTTTTTGCCCCTCTGTTGGGCCCAAAACTGTTTTTCCGCCTCCAAATGCATTGTGCCCCTGGGCCCGATCTCATGCTGCTGCTGGGCGTGTCCCCAAAACTGTGTCAATTTTCCAAATCTGGGCCTAATACTGTTTTTCCGCCCCCAGAATGTATTTGGGCCCCCGCCCCTGACCTCATACTGTTGCCCCCCGGACCTCCCCTCTCATCAATTTTTGGGCCCCTCGTGGCTTTCCCCTGTTTTGCCCCCTCCAGAATGTCTTTTGCCACTCCTGGGGCCTTTAAAAAAAAAAAAAAAAAAAGCCCCCCCCCCCCCTCCCCCCCCCCCCCCCTCCCACCCAACCCCCCCTGGTTCCCCCCCCTAATGTTGGGGGCCCCCAACCCCCCGACCCCCAAAAATTTTTTTTTCCAGCTTTCGCGGCCAATACTTTAACCGGCAAAATTCCCCGCTTGAGTTTAAAAGGGGCCGTTTTGCCCCTTAAAAAGGGCCCCGGGGGAAATTTTATAGTGAAGCGATTCAAAAAGCGGCGGCAGTTATCGCTTTCATACTAAAAACCCCAACATTTTATAAGGAAACCCAAAACCCAAACTCCCCCTGCTAAATTTTAAAATGGGGAAACCAAAGTTCTACAGCACCCTGCAGGCCTGAGCAGGGCCCGGAAAAAAACCGCTTTTTAAAAGCGAAACGTGGGCCCAATAATTCGGAAAGAAAAAAAAATTTTTTTCGGAAAATTCGGCGAAAATGCCGAATCGAATTTTTGAAAAATTTGCCCAAACCTAGCGAAGCATCCAAAGAACAAACCCTACCTATTGGTTTAAAACAAAGGGGGTGACAACATCATGCTTTGGGGCTGTTTTTTTGCCCAAAGGGGGCCCAAAAGGACTGATTTATTTCTTTAAGAAGAATTGGGGTTTTATCGTGAGATTTTTAGTGCAAAAACCCCCTTCTATCAGCAAGGGCATTGAATATGGGAAAAGTGGGGGGGTGTTTCCCGCAGGGCAATGATTCCAACCCCACCAGGGCAACAAAGGGGTGGCCCTTTGTTTAAAAGCAATTTTAAGGTCCTGGGGTTGGGGCCCAACCCGTCTCCAGTTCAACCCCATAAAAACCTTTGGAAGGAGTTTTTAAGTCCATTTTCCCGAAAAAACCCCCAAAAAATTTACTTTCCTAAGGAGATCTGCAAGGAGGAAAGGGGCCAAAGTACCAAAACAGTGTGGCCCCCCTTGTGAAATTACAGAAAAAATTTTACCTCTGTCATTGCCAACAAAGGATATAAACAAAGAAATTTTGAAGAACTTTTTTTTTATTGACCAAAAATTTTTGTTTTCCACCATCAATTTTCAAAAAACATTCTTTCCCCAAAACAGAAATGTGATTTTTGGATTTTTTTTTTTTTTTTTTAAATTTTTTCTCTCATAGTTTTAGGTCTACCTATAAGGTTTTAATTTTAAAGGGCCCCTCTATCGTTTTTTAAATGGGGGAAAACTTGCAAAATTGGTGGCAAAAAAATTACTTTTTGTTCCCCAATTGTAATGCTTTTTTATTGCCTCAAAAGTCCACCATTCTTCTACTCATGTGTAAGAGTCTCCTGCTTTTAATCTCTAACCCCTCTAAAAAGACTTTTGGGAAACCCTTTAAACCCCAACTAATGAACTTTGGTTTTCCCGGTCCCCAAACAAAATTTGGGAAAAAAATGCAACAAATTTTAATTTGATATGTAATAAAAAACTTATGTTAATTTATTGCATTCATTCATAGGCAGGAAATGTTTAAACTTCAGTTTGGCTAAAAAAATAATGATATTGTTTTAATTTTTAAGCTCCCTTTAAGCCCCCGAAAACTTTTCTTTGGCTTGGCAGGGCCCCCCTGTTAACAAAGTTTCTTTAGAATAATTTTTTGCTTTTTTCATCCCCTGACCTTTTTCCCACTAGGGGTTTTTTTCCACTAGAAGTTGTTTTTTTGGATCTGGTAATTTCAACCCAAAACAGAAATTGTTGAGAGGGTTTAGTTTTCTGAAAACCTTCTCACAGCAAAACCCCAATATACTTTTAACCCAAAATTAAAAAATAAAAATTTCAGACTGGGGTCAAAGATATTTAAAATTTTAAATAGGCCATTTCCCTTATTGAGAACCACACTACAGGGGCACAGACCGGGAGCAGGGGGTTAAATAAAAAGGTCAAGTAAAACCAAAAAGGGGGCTTTAAGTTACTTTGGGGAATTAAATTTTTAAAAAAAATACTCCTACAGGGAACCCCGTTTAGGTGGGTTTTAAAATTTTAAACCAAAATGGTTCTCAAATTTTGTTAAAAAGGGAATAAATAGAAAAAAAAAAAAAAGGCCCTTTACAAAATTTAAGTCAGAGGGGTCAGCATTAGCCTTTTTCAAAAGTAGAAGGGGCTTAACTGAATCTGTAAAAAAGGGGATCAATCAGCCCAAAAAAACAAAAAAGAAAGGCAGGTGGCCAAGGACAGCAAACAATTCCCAAAAGATTCTTTAAACATATAAATGCCAAAAAGCCAAAGTAAGAGCATGTAAGACATTTAAATAACACTAGTGGGGAGATGGTCATTGGGGATCAGGAGAAGGCAGAGCTACCAAATAAGTTCTTCAGCTCTGTATACACAAACAAGGAGAAAGTAGTTGATGGGGGCGGGATCACTGCTAACTTTGGTAGTGTCAGTGTTGTCAATGCATCAACTGATATAATAAATTGGCTAGACATGGTTCAAGCCAAGTTAAATAAACTTAATGTGAACAAGGCTCCAGATCCAGTTGGCTTTCACCCAAGAGTTCTTAAAGAGCTCAGCTCAGTTATTTTTGTGCCCTTGTATATGATATTTAGAGATTCTCTGGTGCCTGGTATAGAGCCAGGAGACTGGCACAAAGTAAATGTGGTTCCCATATTCAAAAAGGTCTTGTCCAGTTAATTATGGAGTTTAACATCCATTGTGGGAAATGTGTTTAAGGGGCCTATAAGGGATTATATGCAGAAATATATGGCTGAATATAATATTATAAGTGATTGCCAGCATGGGACAGAAGCTGTCAGACCAACCTGATCTGGGTTTATGAAGAGGTGAGTAGGAGCCCGGATAAGGGAGCGGCTGTGGGTATGGCGCTCTTAGACTTTACAAAGGCGTTTGACACTGTGCATTATAAGCACCTATTGGGTGAATTAAAGTCTATTGGGCTAGAAATAATAGTGTGTAACTGGATTAAAAACTGGCTATCTGATCGTACTGAAAGCATGGTGGTAAATTACCCCGAATGGTCCCCAATTAAAAGTGGTAACCCCAAGGTTCAGTATTGGATCCTCTTTTATTCAATGCATTTATTAATGATATAGTGAAGGGGATTAATACACTGTTTCTATTTTTGCAGATGATACCAAGCTATGTAGTGTAGTGCAATCTATGGAAGATGGAAAAATTGCAAGCAGACCTGGACACTGAGGGTGACATGTCAGCCTCTCCAGTTTTAAGGTGCATTAAATGAGTGTATAGTGCGCATGAATGAATGAACCTATCAAAATCTGATGTGTGGTATACATTGCATAGTAAAATTGATGTGCCTAATCTAGGTGCATAGCATATCATTGCTAGAATAACTGATGTGCCTACTTTAAGCGCATTCAAATGTAATGTGCCTGGCATATAATGCGCATAGTTTTTGTGTATGACTGTTCACTTACATAGAGACTAGGGCGTCAACAATTTTTTTTTGCAGAATATGTTGCAGCCCTAATGGGACATGTCGCCCTGATTGTTTAGGCCACCACTTGGCAAATGAGGCTCATTGTGGATAAATGTAAAATACTGCAACTGCACTAATAATCTGCAGGTATGATATTTCCTAGTGGGTGTTTAACTGAGAATTGCTTGTTGTGAAGGATTTGGGTGTACTTGTAGATCATAGATTACAGAACAGCATGCATATACAGTATATGGTATATGTGGATCATATGGGTCACCGCCAGCGAAGGTGTAGATCAGACCACTCCAGGGAGTGGAGTCTAAGGGGTCCCTGGCCATAACCAGAGTGCGCCGCAAGGCCGGATGGACTTAACTATGGGGAACAACCAGGTCGCTACCCCTGATGTGGCTATTCATGGTGACAGTCAAAGTGCCAGACGTAGGGGGAACAGGCAGTGGTGATGGGTCACAGGCAAGTAGTAACCGATGACAGATAGTAGAGTCCCTAATTGCAGCTAACACTCAGTGGTAAAAGCGCGGGATGGTGCTGGGATGGCGGCATCCCATGCTGTTTAACACCTTAGTCACCGCAGCATCTAAATCAATGAGCAGCGGTGCCGCGTACCATTCCTCACTTCGATCGAGATGCCCGCGGCAAAATTGTGGTTTCCCGATCAGATAACATGGCAGCTGAAAGCCTTGTGAAGGCAGGAAGTAGTAAAGCCGCCATCTTTGTACACCCTAATGCATTGTATTACAATGCATTAAGCTGTATAAATGACTGTGGTGAAGTATCTTAGGGGGACTCAAAGTTAAAGTAAAAAATATATAGATATTAAAAGTGAAAATCACCCCTTTTTGCAATTATACAAATAAATACAAATAAAATAATACAAACACATTTATAGTTACACATTTGGTATTGCCACATCTGAAAAAGTCCAATCTTTTAATATATATCATAATTTATCCCGGACGCTGAACACAAAACCCAAACGCCAAATTTATTTTTTTTTTTATCATTTCCTATCCCAAAAAATTGGAATAAATGTAATCAAAAAAGTCCCATGTATTCAAAACTGGTAGCAATAAAAAGTATACTTCAGCCCACAAAAAAATGCACCGTCACTCAAGTCCATAGGCGTTAGTACAGAAAAGTTATTGGTCGCAGAAAATGGTGTGGCTACGCACATTTCAAAAAATAGAAAATGTGCATGTTTGGTATTTCTGGATTCATATGAACCTAAAGAATCCAGATAACCCATCATTTTTACCGAAGTTTGAGCACCGTAAAAGCAAAACACCCACAAACATGGCACAAGTACGTTTTTTCACATTTTGCCCCACTTACAATTTTTTTGCGATTTCCCAGTATATTCTATGGTATGATGAATGACACCATGAGAAAGTGCATCTTGTCATGCAAAATAAAAGTCCTCATATGTGTATGTAGGTGAAAAAATAAAAAAAAAGTTATGGGTTTGGAAAGGCGAGAAGGGGCTGGTGGGTTAAGGGGTTAAGAAGCACAGATGACATGATGTACCGGTCACGCCACCTGCACTGCGTCTCACAGGGAAAAAGAGTTAGGGCTAGGCCTGAGGCTATTGGCCTAAGAGATGCAAGGAGTAGTGTATTGGTGTAGGAAGCACTACGTACCTACCTAATGAAGGCCTTTATACCTTCAAGGGGGAATATATACCTACAGGTCTGCCTAGCTACAGGGGCTCTATATACCTACCTACAGGGAATTTACCTACCTACAGGGGCTCTACATGCCTACCCACAATGCCCTATATATGTCCAGGGGCCTAAATAACTACCTACATGTGGCCTATAAATCTACCTACAGGGGGCCTACTTACCTAGATAGGGTCTATATAACTACCTACAGTGTGTCTATATGCCTACAGGGGGCTAATATATATACAGAGTGTCTACCTATCTATAGGAGACCCTTATAATTACCTACAGGGGGCCTATATAACTACCTACAGGGGACCTATGCACCTACCTACAGGGTATCTTATATACACCTACCAGTAGGGGGCTATATACATAATGGCCTTGGGATTCTGATTTTGTGTAGCAATATTATTTGGTAAATTTTTTACCATAATTTAGTGCTTTTATATTTCAAACTTTGTGTTATAGCCATTTGTGTATTTTTATTTACATAAAACATATTATTCAGGGAGGGGGACATATTTCTTTAGACCTTTAATGATGTCATAACCCTAGTCTGTATAAATTTAAGCAAGACCGGACAGGGGCACTGCACACTTAGCGGAGACAGGGAGGTTAGTAGGACACTAGGATCAACTTCACTGGTGGGCCATAGGCACCCCAGTCCAACACTAACATCCAGTGTGAATACCAGGCACACCCTGTCTCATCATGGTATTCTAAATGGCATCTGATCAAAAGCAGATTGGATGTTGGATTGCAGAGACATGAGAACAATATACATAAAAGTACAAGATTAGATAATCAGGTGGGAATGTAGTAATGTCATGAAAAGTTGAATTAGTGCTGGAAATTTGGATTAAAAAAATGCAAACAGATATATCCAGGCTGAAATATGATTATGAGAGGTTAGGGGCTTAAAGCCTGAAATGTCAGTACCGGGGGATTTTTACAACAATGTCACTTCTGAATCTTGTTAGGTGATTTGTTGTTATGCAAATGTTTTGGCACATTTATTATTGCAACTGTGTTAAATTTCTGGTGTTATTACTGTAAAAAGAATGACAAATTAAATAGTTGTCATTCCAAGTAAACAAATTTTCAATATTTATTTATGCAAGTCAATAAAAATACAATTCATTTATAACGTGACAGACATAGCAACATTTCAGGCAGATGCCATACCTCAGGCAATAAAACATATAAACAGTACACAGTAAATATAAGTGCAGACGAAAGATAGTATATAGATACAAATTCTACAAATAATGGAATTGTACACTATACATTATATATGTATGTTACAGGTTGGCGATCAAGTTCTATATGGAGCAAGATAACAATAAGATGCTTGAGCATAGATGGATTTTGCAATATACTCATATTATAGAGATATATGCATACTGTAATCACTTACTATGTATTAAACTATAATATGCTAATATACTTCTTTATACTGACTGCTATTAAAGAGAACCTGTCAAATAGGTTATGCCACCCTTGCTGAGGGCAGCACAAGCCCCGCTAGTAACAGTGATCTGTGGCTAGCTTTGTCCACCCATGGCTGAATCAACCTTTTACTTTGAATAGGTAGAAACCTGTGAATAACTGGAAGATGGGCGGGGCTTGCCGCGAGTGGGTAGAGCCAGCTACAAACTGCCAGATTTGAGCATTAGCGGCGACATGTAGGATTTATGGCGCTAAGACGCCAATTTTAAAGCGCATTGCAATAGTATAGAATGTGCCTGATTTATGAACCTAGTCTACTGCGGGTCAAAAATCAGAAGCATTCTAGCACTAAGACGACAATTCTGGCTCAGGTAAACCACTCACTTTTAAAGTGTTTTTCCTGTTCCAGCAGTAATGCACCTGGAATTGCCATACTGAAGCTTTAAATCTATAGATTCGTATGGTTCTAGTGCGCCCCACCTCCTGCACGCCCCCCCGAAATCAGGTACGTAACAAAGTGCTGCGGGCGCTCTGTAATGCTCCTGATATTGGCATACAGCAGGTTTAAAAATATAACGAATGGCGCTGCGTTAGATGTTGGGCTAAAAAGGCGCCAGACTTCTGGCGCAGCCTCTAAATGCTCTGAAACTGCTGCATCATACAGAATAAGGAACACAGTGCTGGAAACAGCATGTCTGTCACTAGCTTGTGCTGCGCTCAGAAAGGGTGGCTTAACCTATGTGACAAGTTACCTTTAAAGGGGTTGTATCATTTCATGAAATGGTCTTCAGAATAAGGGGACAGTGAAAACAAGCAACTTTGCAATTGGATGTCATTTGCAAAGTTGTCTTGTTTTCATAGTATTCTGTCTGGCCCCCGGTCGTATTCACGGGAGCGCGCATTCCTGCCTCTTTCACTCTTTACAGCCACCAGCTCCTTAGTGACACTGAAGCTGCTTCTACAATCAGAAAACAGCAGAATTGTGCCTCGGTGCCTAATGTTCCTGCATGTAAGGAGCCGACAACAATTTCAGTCTATACAGCTAGCAGCTCCTCAGTGACACTGAAGCTGCTTCTATAATCAGAAAACAGCAGAATTGTGCCTTGGTGCCTTGTGTAAACATAGAAGGGAGATGGATCTGTGCGCTGGAGGAGTTCATAGAAGACTGGATTCAACTGTAACAAACCTCCAGCTGTGAGAGGAGAAGAGATCAGTGCTCTGAGTTAATAGAAGACTGAATGCAGGCCTGTGGTATGTAAACAGCTCTTACAAAATAAGACTGCATAGGGAAAGGACAGTGACATGTGGACTCAGACAGAGAGGATGGGGGGAAAACACTGACTCGGGAGCAATCATGAACAGTGAAGGGGGGATGACGTCATCCCCCTTTAGTTAAGAAACACCCCTGGAACTGAGAGAATCAAGCTTCAATAAAACAGCTGAACTGATGAAGCGATACATCCCCTTTAAGCTTTGTATGGTGTATCTTATGCTAACTTTGTCATTCCTCATTCTGCATGGGTTTATGGGACACCATACTTTTATTTCTTCTTCTTCCTTTACCTTATTTTGGGCTTTGTAATCCATTTTGTCATCATCTACATATTTACTTGGTCTTTCCAATAAGAGGTTCTTCTATATATGTATCTACCTGTGACATCTTCCTCTACAGTGCATTTGTGTTTTTAATCCATCTGTGCTTGCACATCTCATTGGTATCTTGCTCCATATGGAGTTTGATTTTCAGTATTTAATATATACTATTGCATACAATTGTTCGTTATAGGAATAATTTATGTATTATTTTTATCAGCACCTAAATTTACTGTACATGGGTTACATGTTTACAGTCTGAAGAAGGGCACCTGTCCAAAATGTTGCTATCTAAACTATGTTATGTATGAATGAATGGTGTTTGAGATTAAATAAATATTGAAGATTTGTCTGTTCAGCATATACTTGGGGTACTGATTATTTATTTTAAATACCTTATATTGCTGGGTGGGTTAGGAGGTCAACCACAATAGCCTGGCACCCAGAACCAAAACATAAAGGAAAGTGCTTTCCTAACTTGTGTAATATATTAAAACAAATGAAACTCAGGCTTCGTCTTGGGCATTCATGAATGACCCCTGCGTGTCAAGAAAAAATTACATTCATGTACGGAAGAGAAAGGCAATGCAACGCTTTTATGACTTTGTACAGAATGAAGCCATAAAATGACTACGTGCATAAGTCCTAAACGTCAATCAGCTGCCTCTATGGTCAGTGGAATATTGTCATGTTTTAAAAGAGGTATGAACTCAAGGGACAGAAATGTAATATTATTGTTCTACAAAGAATTGGTGTGGCCTCATCTAGAATATGCAATTTAGTTCCGGGCACCGGTTCATAGAAGGAATGCTCTAGAGCTGTAAAAGGTATAACGATGAGGTGTGCAACCATAACTAATAAAATGCTTTACAAGCCACACAGATATAGCTCACTTTTTCAGTAGCTGTTGAGTTCATATAGTTTAAAAGTTTCCTATAAAAAGTTTACCTTTTTACATAGTTTCTTTTTAATCTATAAGTTTTCTATTCCGATCATAGTTGTTGTGCTTTTTTTTGGGTTACTGTGAAATTTCACAGTTTCTATGCAATATTGTCTGAAGACAGATCCTGACTGTTCATCTGAGCTTTCTTCAAAGCTCCTGTCTCTGAATCTCTCAGGGATTCCCAGCTGCTTTGATTTGCAACTGGCCTCTCTCCTTTCAAAATGGAAAGGATGCTCTTGTTGTACCTACACTGTAGAGTCTGCAAACAGTGAAAAAGCCTGACTAGTGATGTAAATCATCTTATCCACTGGGAAGTGAGTGACAAGAGCTAATATTCGGAAGTCTTGTCAAACATGCTGAAGTTTCACACACACAGGAAGGTAATGTTAAAATTTCAAGACTCAAGGGAAATTAAACAAAAAATAATTCCTCACCTACTTACCTGAGGAACATAATACATGTGTGCAAGGATAAAATAATACATTGGCCACAATATGATAAAGGTCTATGACAACTTTGTAAACATCAGTCGTATAGACCACAGCTGAAAGGTCATGTTTTCATGCTAAGAAGTTTAGTGCTGGAAGATGTGTCTGGCGTTTTAAGATAGTCTGGAATTATGTAATTGGGTATAAAGTTTCTGACAGAGCCAAAAGGTGCCTTATGGCAGGACTTCTCATTGCCACTAAGTCTCTAACTTTAGCTGACTGACACCTTTTTAAGAACTTTGCAAAGCCCAAATACAGTGAATGGGAAAGCAAGGCAATGTTTTATGCGTAGTTTCTAGTTGCAATATCTCAAATATTCAAGATCTTCTGTCAGTAGCATCGTACAACAAATGAAGTTGCTGGAAAATTATCTAATGTACTGCACTTGCGGTCTTTTTTAACTTTTTTTGAGTCAAAGAGATTTTTTTTTTTTTTCTTCTGAATGGCTTTCAGCTGCGTAAACATATGATGCATAATTAGTGTCATAGTAAATGTTTATACAAAGTTAATATAACTTAACCTGACAATTAACAAAGTATCATACTGTGGCAACACCAAGCAGGCTCATTCTTGAAATTCACAAGACCAATAGACATTTTAATGATATGCAAATTTAGAAAAAAAAGGAAAAAAAATATTTAAAACAACTCAATTTATTCAGTATTGAGTATGAGCACCACATGCAGAAATACATGCGTTTTCATGCCTTAGCATGCTATCAGTGAGGTTATTAGTAGTTGTTTAAGGTATGATATGTCACACTGAATGCACTTGGGTACACACATAATCAAGACTGGCTGCCAACAGCTCCCCTTGTACAGTAATTGTCAATCAATTATGTCCTAGATGTGCCAGATGGGAGACAAGTCCAGAAGAGTTGCAGATCAGTAAAGGCACTTTTGGGGGCCAACAGGCTGCTAAACATAGCACGAACACAATGCAGCCTGGCATTGTCCTTTTCAAAACAGCTTCTGGGACACTTTGGAGAAATGGCTGTACAACTGGTTCCAAACCAAACCAATGTAAAGCTTGACTGTCAGTGTACCTGAAAGGAAGAGTAGAGGGGCCCAGCTACCGTATGTCATGCCACCTCACACTAAACCCTTTGGGGGTAGGAACCCAATTTTATGATGTTCACTTTTGAAGGCCTCTTCATGGAGTTGTCCATGTGGCCTCCAGACTGATCTCTGACTATCATTGCACCCCCAAGAAAAAAGCAGACTCCTCCTAAAAAGGTGTTATAGCCCCCTTTTTCAGCTTCCATTGCCGTCCCCACGTGCACCATGTTTGTCTTTAAAACCTTTGGTGTAAAGGGAAAATAAAACATTAAAGGTTTGTTTAATGTCTCTACCCAAAAAATCATGCAAACAATTTAAAAACCTAACGGCAAACACACAGCATTGAAAAATGTTTAAATCACATAAAAATGGGTGAAAAAACCAAAGGTTTTTTAAACAGTACAAGGTTTTTGCCCCCTCCAGTTTGTGACAAGTGGTGATTACGGGCCCAATCAACAAAAAACCCCAACATCTCAAACAATTTAAAACAAATTTTTTTTTTAAAGTTTCAGGGTTGCAAAACATTTTTCCTTTGTGCCCTCACACATGCCAGAGATAGGATTTAGGGTGATTTCACACAGAGTTTTTTTTTTTTTTTTTTTTGGTTATTTTTGTTGGATTTTGGATGCGTTTTTTTGTGCGGAAATTGTACCATTTTTAATTGCTGCCCCTTTCTGCACAAAAAACACACCCAAAAAATTTGCCCCCAAATTTTTTTGTACCAAAAACGGGTGCTTTTTTATACGATTTTTTTTTGCTAAAAAGGCACAGAAATTAAATTGGGGTTTACATTGTTGCACAAAAAAACACATAAAAATGCACAAAAAACACCCCAAAGGGAAAGGGCCCCCTTTAAAGTTGTTTAAAAATTTTGAAAATTTTTCAGATCTTATGACCCCCGGCAAATTTTTTGGGTTTTGCCAAAAACCTTATGGCTTGTCCTTCTTGGTGTTCAAACACTTAGGATGGTATGTATTTTTTTTGTATGTGTACAAATGTATTTTATGGACACCTGTTTTTGTATGTAAGATATTGGCTGTGGTATCCTAAAAGTAATAATTGCTTCCATCCATTGGAAAGAGGGAAAAATAAAAAAAAAAAAAAATAGGATCAGATCACAAGGGGGAAAATTTCAGATCGCTGCAGCCCTGTAAATTAGTTCCCCGGGTTTCATGTAAGTTTGGGAAAAATTTAAACATATCATGGGATCAATGGGCGGGAAAAAGTTTAAACAAGGTTATTTTTTGTTTTGGGTTTTAACCCTGCCGCGGGAAAATTTTTTTTTCCCCCTTGCCCCGGGCCCTTTTTTACCCCCACATGAAGGGGCGTTTTTTTGTGAGAAAAAAATTTATTTTTTAATGGTGCCCTTTTATTACAATGAAAGGGTGCTGAAAAAACCAAAAATCCAATTTACAGAAAGGGTGATACCAATTATGTGTAACGTTTGATTTTTTTTTTTTTTTGTAAAATGGCAAAAAGGGGGTACTTGACTAGTTTAGGGCACGACGGCTTGTACTAAGTTGCCACTTCTTTTTCTTCCTACCTAAGGCAGGAAGTAAAAGGAGCTCTAACATGGCAGTCATGGAAGTTTCTGGCTGCCATAGCCCAAATGGTTTTAGGGGCCCCTTTTTTTCTTTTTGTTTTACTAAGTGGGCAAAGGGGGTTTAAAAAAAGGGATTTTAGAGCCTTGTTAATGGTGGCTGTTAACTTTAATTAACAGCCAGCCCCCAGCCTTTTCCGGGGCGGACTCAAGGGGGCTCCTTTTCCACATAGTAATAAACCCGTACAAACCCAAAAGTTGGTAAAGGGGGTTTTTAACCCGGTAGACTTATTTATCCCCTTAAGATGGGGGAATTTCTAAAAAAATTTGATTGCGGGCTTCCCCGACTTTTTTCGAAAAATTTTTTTCATCCCAAATTAAATTTTGGGAAAGGGGTTTGCCTTAAAAAAAAAAAGCTATTTTTGGCTGAAAAGAGCCTGTAGGGTGCTTAGAAAAATTTGGGCCCTGCTTAAAAAATGCAGAGGGGGCTTTGGGTTTTGGGCTTCAAACAAAGTGTGTTTTAGTAAGACATCACATGACTCCCCCACATTTGAATTTGCTTCACTCCCAAAACCCCGGGGACTTACAGGGGCAAAAAAATGACCAAAAAAACTGAAGCGGGAATGCCCGCCTTATAAAGGGCATAGCAGCGCCAACTGAAAAAAAAAACTAAAGGGGTAAGATCCTTCAAAGCGTCAAAGAAAACAAAAAAAGGTTCCTTAGCTGCCAAAAGGGACAGCAGAGTAAGAGGACATCACCCGAAGGGGGCCCCTTCGAGGCCCAAAATTTTTGGGTCATCTAGGGCCATGTGTTTGGGAAATACCCACTTGGGCCCTAATTTCTCCCGATGAAATCTGCCCAAACCCAACCCAAGATCATGGGGTTTTCGACACAACCCTTTTTTTGGAAAAGGCCCCGGGGAGGTGAGGGGCCCTCCCCCTGTCCCCAAAACCCCCCTCTTCCCCTTTGCTTCCCCCCTAAAACCCCATGTGCTGCGCCACTAACAGTGAGGATGAACTATTTGGGACGTGGGGCCAAAAAAGGTGGGGAAAACTTTTTGGGTGCTTCTTGCAGAACGGGCAAATAGTGATGAGGAATTGCAATGGGTGGAAAGTTGGGGGAGTGGTCGGCTTTTTTACAGCAAAAACCGTTGAGGTGGGCGGCAGGGGACAGGGAAACCTAAACATGTTCGAAATTTCCTTGGGGGGGCCGGGGGGAAGCAAGAAAGGCTGGGAAAAAGGAAGGGACCCCAGTTAAACAAGGGATAAAATTTCCTCCCAAATGGAAAATTTCCCCCCACCTCCTTTTCCTTTCCCTTTTGCCCCCCCCCCTTTTTTCCCTGGGTTTAAGTTTCAAAATTTGGGGGCGCCTACCCTCGACTACCCATTGTCCCGGGCCCTGGAAGCATTCCGTTTTCTCTAAATTTTTTAGGAGATGGGGGGAGAAGAAGGGGGATTTTGGACGACAGACAAACTTGGTTTTTGGACAGTTAAAAGTTTAAAACTGGGGCCCAAATGTAAAAATTGGGTGTCATCAAACATACGGTTTGGGTTTTGGGAAAACCCGTGATGCTATAGCTGACCCAGACCACAGTGTTTTTGGGGTTCAAAAATTTTCATTTTGGGAATAAAAGCGGCAGCTTGTTTGTCATGCAGTGGTGCAGAACGAAATTTGGTAGTGTTGGGCCCGGGGGTCAGCAAGGGGGGCCCGCAGTGCGAGGGTTTGGGGGCCAAACGGGCCCCCAAATTTTGACCCCCCCACTTTGCATGTCCCAGAAAGTAACGGCACAGGGGCTCCCCCCGGGTCGCGGCGGTTTAACCCGTCAGTCAGTGCGGACTTTTGGGGGTAAATCAACTACCCCGGCGGGGTGCCAGTTTTTTTACAGACAAACCGAGGATGGGGTTTAACATAACTTTATGTTGAATCGTGGGGAGAAAGGGAAAGCATGACCCGGGACCTAACGTTGGCACCCCGGGGCCCGCATAACATAAGAAATGTAAACCCTTTCGTGTTTCAATTGGTGGTCCATCCTTTCCCAACAGAGCGCTTTCCCGTGGCACGGGGCCCCATTTCAGGCAGTCAAAACTTTTTTCCACCCCTACCCTCCAGTTTAAACCTGCTCCCGGCACTCCATGGTGCCAGCAGTCGTTCCACCGAGATGATTGCCAAGAGACAGCAGTATGTGTCTAGCCATCCCTAAGTGCAGAAGCTTACCGTGTTCCTGTCCAAGTTGGTGGTACTGCAGTCCCTCCCTTTACACCACTCTGCACCATTCAAAGAGCTGGCCAGGAAACTTGCCATTCACTTCTGTCATTGTAACAACATGGGTATTGGCTCCTCTGGACCACCACAAGCGGAGGGGTCTAAGTAGGTCCTGCAAAGCAGAATTGACTTTCTGCGGCGGGAGTCCTACCAGGTCTCTACCCCTGGCGCGACTAGCTTGCAGTGGCAGCCGAGGCGCAAGCGAGTACAGAAATGTAAGATGAAAATTCGTAAAAAAGTTCAGGCCAACAGTCAGGGCAGGCGTGCCGGAGATTCAAGGTCAGTAGCGTAGCAGAAAGGAGTGGGTACATGGGCAACATAACTGATGAACAGGGGAAATTGAATGATACAGAAGAAATAAATAATAAACAGGGGAAATTAATATGAGGGGGAAATTGATGAACAGAAAAAATATATTAACAGGGGGAAATTTATGAACAGTGGAAATTTATGAACAGGAATAAATATATTATGGGAAATTATTGAACAGTGGAAATGAGAACAGAATAAATATATTAACGAGGGGTAAATTTATGAAAAGGGGAAACTAATGAACAGAATAATATAAATAACAGGGGAAAAGTATTGAACAGGGGGAAATTGATGATCAAGAGTAAATAAATCACAGGGTAAAATAAATGAACAGGGGAAATTGATGAACAGAGAAAGGCATAAACGATTTTTTTATGAGCCAAGTGGAGCAGGATACTCCCTGGCCGAACGAAGTTCACAACATTAAGGAAATACTCCGGTCATGCAAGAGACACGATTTTGGCTTTCTCCGCACAAGTGAAAATTAGAACCATTGTGACAGAGGTGGAAAACATGGTGTCCCGCGCCGCTGCAAAGGAGGAGGGCTGAGCCATGCTCCATGCATGGCAATACAATTCAATCTGGTTAGTTCAAGTCTTTACACCCCATCTCAAGACATTCTAAAAAGGGCCAGGAAACTTTGCATGCACTTCAGCCGTTCTTACACCGCCAAGCACACCCTCCTTAAGACCACATACTAGGTCTCTGGCTGAGGATCCCAAACGGGACAGACATGGGTTGAGGACAGGTGAGGGCCGCTGACCTGTTCCCGGTCCATGTCAAGTAAGAGTTGTATCTGATGAACCCCACCGACTGTTTTTGGCTAGGGTTGTCAGATGTCATCTGAGATGAAGTTGATGACCTACTTAACCAATTAAGAACCCTTTGGTTGCTGATCAACACACGGCCGCTACATGACACCGGCAGTTCTGGCCTCACCGAGTGACCCTGCTGTGATGTCCCCTTACTGTGATGCGACCTGTGCATGCTCCAGGAATGTTTGTGCCACTGCTACTGCATGTGAAGAGCCTGTCACCTCTCTGTCGGACATTACTGTTTGTTCAAAAATTTCAGACTCTGAAATAATGAAGTTATCCTGTTTTTGATAAATACACACCCTGTATTTGACTCCAAATGAACCCACTAACAGCTTGGGAAACCCCTTGGGATATAAATTGCACTCCGAAATTCAAAAGCAAAAATTTTACTCATCTTTGACGTTTTAAAACACCATATATTTTACGGGAATATAAAAGCACAAACATGCTTAATTAACCCTTGAATAAAAAATTGCGCTTCAGAAATTTAACAGGAAAAATTTACTTGTCTAGCGTTTAAGAACACTGTATATTTTTCTGAATATAAAAGCACAAACACGCTTAATTTATCCTTGAATATAAATTGCACTGTACAAATTACCAGGAAAAATGTACTCGTCTTTGGCGTTTAAAAACACCATATATTTTACTGAATATAAAACCACAAACACGCTTAATTAACCCTTGAATATAAATTGTGCTCCAGAAACGACCAGAATTAAAATGTATATGGGGCAGAATTAGAGCACCCTGGACTTGAATTTACAATACCCCACAAACTGAATCAAAATGATAACGGAAGAGGAGCAGTCTCTGATAAAAGCAGTGACACACACCCCCCTCAAATCGCTGTTAAAAGCTATTTACTGTGTGTGAGATCTCTGCTGCTGCAGCAGCCGCTTATGTCAGGGCACAACTAGAGCAGTGTGAGGAATGAGCATGGCGTCCGAACTTATAGTGCTGTGATGTCACATAAGCCCTCCGGTCTCTGATTGGCTTCAGAACCGAAGTTTTCCTGAAATTCTAAATGAATTCCACTTCGTTAGACTCAATTCGCCCATCTTTAATCCCAGTTATTGCTTCTGAAACACACCGAATCATGTGACTCCTTGACATGTGACTGGAAGAGAGAGTAGGAGAAGCTGGAGGTCAGAAGCAGCCATCTTGGAGAGAAAGAGCTGGAACTGAGAGACTGCAGTCTGTGAATCCTAATAGTGCTTAGTTATTCCGGAACCCCCTTTTGCAGTGGAGTGCAGCTGCTCTAGATTGTGACTGAATCCTGCTGAGAGAGAAGAGACTGGTTTGGATCATTGCGATTAGAAAAGAAGGTGCAGGGACAGAGTTGACATTGTTCCAAATCCAATTGCTGCGAGTAGTGACTTCTGTCTTTGGTACTGGATTCTGACAAAGTGGCTCTTCATCCAGGAAGTGCCCAGTTGTTAGTCCAAATAAGACCTGAGTCAGTAAGCGTGCATGCTAGTCAATTTGGTACTGTTACCAGGCCTATAATTAGATTAGCTGGGGGCCTCAGTTTTCATCAAGCCGCAGGCAATCATCCAGGAATAGTACCAATAGTACCGGCCGATAGACTTTGTTATCTGTGTTCTGGGAATAGTGGGTATAATTGATAAGTTTCTCTGCTTTTGTGCTACATCACAATCGCACCATCGAAAGGCAACCCCTGCACAATTTTTCCTGATTCTCAGGGTATTAGTAGGTAAACAGCGGCCGGCCTTTCCAAGCCCGCTGGAAAGTAAAGTTACTGTGTGTCCAGAGAACATATTTACAGTGGCACGCTGTATAGCATCGGGGCCTTGGCTCACACATGTGTATGTAATGTAATTCCGGGGTTTCTGAGTACACTCATTTGTATATTTCAGTAAAGTAGAATTTTGGTTGAACTGGTGTTGGAGTTGCTTTCCTCTTATGTGACTTTGCTGTATTCTGAGATGCATTTAAGATTTTTAGGGTATTTATATTTCAGCACTGAAAGGTAATATGTGAAAAATATGATTTTATATGTTGTAATTATTATATATTATCTGTATAGGATAATAATGTAACAGTAAGGCACTATATCCAAAGTTACCTTAGTACTACATATTGGTCTTTTGGTGGTTTACTACACTGTGTCTTTTGACTACAGCAACGCACACCAGGTAAAACAACTAAGCCAATTTTTTGCTTACTGAATAGCTGTATTGCTAATACATCACCCTGTTAGCGGCTGGCTTTCACTAACATGACTAGAGAGAGAGCAGAAAATCAGTTTATTGCTATTCACATCTGCACAGCTCTAAGTAGGGATTCAATAGCATTTGCATTAGAACGTCTTAGCACTGAGTCAGGCAGACATAATTATAAAAAGATGAATGATGGCAAGTACCTAAATGATGAGGAAGCAATATACAGTACCTGCCTAAAATTTAAAGCTGACATAAACTTATGCTGCAACCTGTTAACTGAGTACTGTCAGGCTGAGATCACATATGGTATATTTTTACAATTTGTTTTTGTGCAGTGAAAGAAATGAAATGTAGAGTTTACTTGAAAATGAATGAGCTTTATAAAAATCCAAATTCACACCTTATACTTCAAACCATGTTTTCCTATGGCTTGCTGCCTTTATCATACTATATGTCATTTTGACTCAGCTTTACAGACCAGTTGTGATGCGACACATAGCACCACTATCCAGTCTTATTATGGCATCATGAATTTAGCAATAACAGCAGTGGTGTAGTGACAGAGGTTGCAGCAATTATACTTAATGGGCCACTGAACCAGACATCACCACATATCTGCATAGCTGGGTTACACAGACCCAGCGATGCCGCAATCACACCTAGTGCCTGCGCAGTGCAGCAAGCTCTGCTAACTCAACTCGCCGTGTTTGGAGGAAGAGAAATGCTGCCATTGATCCAAGGAACTACTGTCAAGCATGAAGGTGGAAACATTATGTTTTGGGGGTGTTTCACTCCTACGAGGCACAGGACTACTTCACTGCATCAATGGGAGAATGGATGTAGCCATGTACCTTAAAATCTTGAGTGATAACCTCCCTCCGCCAGGACATTAAAAATGGGTTGTGCCTGGGTCTTCCACCAAGACAATGACCCAAAACAAGGCTACAAAGGAGTGGCTCAAAGAGAAGAACATCAAGGTCATAGAGTGGGCTAGCCAGTCTCCAGACCTTAATCCCATAGAAAACTTATGAAGGGAGTTGAAGCCCCCGAGGTGCCAAGTGACAGTCTCAAAATCTTAATGATTTAGAGATAGTCTGAAAAGAGGAGTGGACCAAAATTCCTCATGGCACGTGCGCAAACCTCATCATCAACTACAAAAAACGTTTAACTGCTGTGCTTGCCAATAAGGGTTTTGCACCAAGTATTAAATCTTGTTTGCCATACGGATCAAATACTTATTTCTCACTGCAAAATGCAAATAAATTTATATTATTTATACAATGTGATTTTCTGGATTTTATTTTGGATATTCTATCTCTCAATGTTAAAATGAACCTACCCTTAAAATTATAGACTGTCCCTGTCTTTCACAGTGAGCAAGCTTACACAATCAGCAAGTGATCAAATTATTATTTCCTTCACTGTAGCTATACATTATTGCATTGCTACGTATCATAAAAGCAATCAAATTGTCTAGTCCCAAAGTGGGACCCAAAAAAATGTGAGTATTAAAAAATAAATAAACAATAAAGCAAACACAGAATCTCTATTTCTAATCTCTACTTAAAAACAAACAAGAACAAGCAGTTTCATTACTTCTACTGCTCTAGAGAAATGAAAGCTGAATTCTGATTGGTTACTATTAGTGATGAGCGATTACGTTGTCATCGGGTCGATAGTAGATATCGGCAATTATCAAGACGATTTCCGATAGTCGATAATAGATTATCGCGGATCACCATTAAAGTCTATGGGAGAGCAACAACACCTTCATTCTTACACCCAAACAGGGCTGGAAAAGCTGGAATTAACATCCACAACAGTCAAATGGATACATGCTACATCTTAGGCTATGTTCACACGGCTTAATTGCGGGACGTAATTTCGCCCGCAATTACGCCGTGTGGACGGGGGGGGGGGGGGGAGCGGGGGAGTAAGCAGGGGGCCGGCACTTCGCCGGCCCATAGACAATCACTGCTAGCGGCGCGTATACGCCGCTAGAAAGTGACCTGTCAATTAATCTCCCGCCCGGCGGCTTCGCCGGGCGGGGAGAGGAGACGTAATCATAGTTCTCTATGAGAACTGTGAATTACCGTAATGAATGGGGCGTTTTTGGCGTAATTTGGCGCTACCTTCGGCGCGTAATTACGGACGAAATACGGCCATTTTAAGCGTGTGAAAATGGCCTAGGCAAACACTCTAGGTTTAATAAGCCTCAGGAAAAAAACTCACAGACATTCATATATGTTTGTACTACAGCATGGACCCTTTAAACCTGCATCACCACAACTTAAAAAGTGCCCAGAAGGCAGTTGATTTGAACCATATTTTACTTGAACTGGACATGAGTTTCCTGTCCTGGAACGCAGAAGATCCCAAACCTGCATGACCCCAGCTTAAAAAAGTGCGGAAAGGGTCTTTTCAACCACAACTTTTAGTTTCTCATGGACATTGATATATTCTTTCCTGTACGCTGAATGGACCATTAAACCTGTCTGACCCATGGATTAAAAAGTGCTGGAAAAAAGAGTCTTTGAACCACCATTTTAGTTTCAATGGACATGGATATACTGTCTGGACGCAGAGCCCCAAAACCACATGCCCCCCAGATTTAAAAAGTGCTTGAAATACGGAGTCTTTCAACCACCATTTTAGTTTCCTGGACATTGACTATATCTGTCCTGTACCGCAGAATGACCTAAACCTGTTTGACCCACTGTTCACTAAAGTGGCAATATGCTATTTTGTATAGGGACTGTCATTTAGTATTTTTTTAGGTAACTGACATTTGTTTAAAGAATTTATTTTAGGGAAAGTTTTATTTATAGTTTTTACTTATTATTCATTTTTGAATTTTTTTAAGTGTGGATAAACATAAACATACACCCCCTGCAGTTTTTAAAGGTATTTTTAACATGTAGATGTGTAATTAGTCGCACCACCCTAAGTAATAAAAATGTCTAATCATCCCCAAAACATTCTAGTTGAGAAAGGACATTTGCCCTCCTGGCCTTTGAGAGTGATTCAGCCATCAATTTCAATGGTTTAATTTTTCCTCCAATCTTCTTCAGTGATTAGGGACAGACACCCTGGAGATCCAAATGAGCGTACCCCATAGTGACTCAAGGCCCAGAAATTTAGGCCTCAATTTGTGCAATTTATGTCCAGCCTGGAGCCTTTTTGACACTACTTAACCTTACAGAAATCACCTTTTTCAAAAATCTGATTTTTTAGAGAAAATTTGAAGCTTTGATTGCCCCTAATGGTGTGAGAGCCAGTGTGCTGCCGTCAGCCATCTGTTAACACGGAGGTCAGCTGCTAGGGTCAGTTTTACAGTGGGTGCGGTGAGAGCAAGGCTAGCGTCTGTATCTATTAACAACGCAGGTTCTGCTGCCAGGGACGGAGTTACAGTGGGTGCGGGTGGTGAGAGCCCAGGCTGGCGTCCGTCAATCATTAACCGGTAATAAAATTGCCTTATGACGCCTCAACGAAAAGTCGTGCTGAAGCAGAGTGGCGGAAGCGGGATGTGTGAGGTAAGACCTCAGCTTCTCAGTACACAGTCCAGACTGTAGGCTTGCCCTTCGTTTGTGTGCGGTCAATTGAGCTTCACTTGGTTATATGGTGGTTAACGCTCCTGTCCAACAGGTGCCTTTTTCTTAGTCAATCTTTTTCTCTTTTTACTCAACGTTGCTGGAGGAAATAGTCTCTGTTCTTTGTTCTTTGTAGTGCTCCATACTTATGTCTCTGATAACCTACATCTGGTCATGTCTTCCTCCTGTACTCCTGTACAATTCAGTGGAATTTTTTTTTCCAAACTATTTTGTACATACAAGTTTTTTATAGTAGTTAAAATTCTTGAAAACACAATTTTAAAATAGGTGAATCCACATGTCTTTGTTTCTCTTTTTTTAAATTGTATTAAAGGGGTTTTCTCAATACAGGGATTGATAGCTATGTTAAAGATCTTGCAACAAAAATTAAGATCTCTTGACAATTGTGAGAACAAATGTCTGTTAAAAACACATTTTTACAATAGGACCTGTAGGCTAGCTGATTTCAAGCACAATGCCCCCCAAAATTCAAAACATGACTTTGAGCCACTTTTGACAATTGTGAAGAACAATGTCTGTTAGAAACATATATTTTTTATAATAGGACTGTAGTATAGCTGATGTCTACGCAAAATGTCCCCAAAAATTAAAAAACATAAACCTTAAAGCACCTTTTGAAGATTGTGAGAAAAAGTATGTTAGAAAATTTTTTTTTTAGTTTAGGACCTGTGTATTGCGGCATTTCAAAGCAGCATGACCAAATAAATTATTATAAAATGAACTTTGTGTCACTGTTAAAATGTGAGGAAGAAATGCACTTAAAAGGCCACATTTCTGTTCCAAGGACATGATTATTGCTGTTATTCTCAAGCTACATGACCCCAAAAATTTTATAAATATGACTTCAGCACTATTTAAAAATTGTGATGGAGACAATGCCTCTTAGAAACACATTTCTGTTCCAAAGGACCATAATTATAGCTGTACTCACAGCCAAAAAATGACATCAAAACCATTGGACAATGCGAAAACTTCTAAAGATTAAGAGAGTAAATGGAATTCGGTGTTTGTCATGAAACCTTGCTGTCATTTTACAGTCTTCTCAAGCAAAACAGCAAAATTTAACTGTTTGTGGAACTGAGAATTAAAATTGCAGTAAGAATGATCATTTTAAAAAAGTTTTCAGGAGGACATTTCTGTTTGAAGAGGAATGTGAGTTAGACCGGCAACTAATCGGTGACCTCGGCATTTGGGGCCACAACATATCAGAGATCACATGCCTGGAATCTCTTGATGAAAGTCAATCGATCCACATTATTGTGGAAAAGCCGAATGGCGTTTGTCTGTAATGACTCCACCAGCTGTGCTGGAAGCGTCGCTCGATATTGACGCTGGCTGTGGGCAGGTCAACACCTTATGGCGTGGCGAGCCGAGCTTCGGGCATTCGTTCCATTTTGGATACCAGAAGTTATTGGGACGGAAACACATACAAATCAAACAACTGGTGTTGAGACGCAGAGAGGCGTTGCACCATGATCTTAAGTGGTCTTGTGGTGTTGTATGTAAGCCCTGCATTGCATGCGTTGGTGATGGTGGTAAATAAAGTTTGCCAGAGTGTTATTCATTATGCTTTCTACCAACTGCTGCTGTGCTGCAGCTACGGCTACTTGGCACTTATGCGTCAGTCGCTGATGTTGTTTCCACCGTGACATTTGAAGATCGTGAAGCAGATGCACAACAGATGTCCAGGTGATCAATCAGGCAAGGTCTCCATTTAATGGCATGTTACTCTTATTTGGGTGGGTGGAAGGAAAGTGCTGATTTTGTTTTGTACCGGGAATCTGGTGGGTGGCCCACCCAGTAAACTGTTGTTCATTTGATGGCCTTAATGCGTGGATCATGTTGAGTGGAAATGGAAGCATCCAAGCACTCATGGATGAGATGGAGGCCTTGATTTCCCAAGCCTCTGGGTCGAGGGACACTAGCAAACTGATCTTACTCTTTTCCTCCTCCGCCTCAAATTCGCGCCAACTCTTTCCAAGGCAGGGGACGTTGGTTATGTCGGGTGGTTTGGGAATTCCCTCCTCTCCTCTCGTTCTCCGGCACAGCTTCAACAGAGCCCTGATTGGCCGAGATGATGCACCCTTGGAGTGATGCGCGCTTGCACTAGCCCTGGACCCCGAACACTGCTAAGGAAAAGACCGATAATAAAAATTGAGGCAACTGTCGGCTTGTGGAATTCGATGGAGAGGAAAGGTCCGTGTCCGCATCTGTTGTCCTATCCTCTTGTCGCTGGCGGGTCACTGATGTTTCAGAGTGTCCAACGATCGTTCAGAATAAGATCACACAATGACTCATGATGAAAGGGCATTTGTCCCACTGACATTTTGGTGGCTTCTTCAAACTGGCAAGGATGGTTCAGAGCATTTCACCTGCTTCACTCTCGGTGGTCATCACTCGAGGTCCGCCACGCTGCTTGTCAGTCATGTGTCACTTCGTACTGCATAATGGCATTGCGCTGCTGCCACATCGTGGAGATGTGGAGGGTGAATTCAGCGTGTTGCCACGTCAACAATGAGACGGTTTGAGGGGAGTTTGCCTGAGTGACGCTTGCAACGCAGCCAGAGGCGGGGACGATGAGCAGCGGCGGAGTGGGGGAGAAACAGCGGAAGTGCGAACTCCAGACTCAAGCCTTCCTCAGCAGGCTGTCAGGACGGGTTGCTTTTAGAAAATTTAGAAATTTTGGAGACAGGTTCATGACATGTGCAGGCAAGGGTTGTGCTCCAGCTACCGTCTTAAGGCGGCCAGCAAATTTTCGCCCACTTATGAACCACCACTTGCTGGCACAAGGTTCTTGTCACCAGCCAGCGCGTCGGGTCTCAATTGCGGAGAGCCATCCAAGCTCTGACCTGTGTCGTGGATGGTCTCCAAGACAGATTAATTTTCAACACGGCCGGTTTCTCTGGGAGGTGATGCATAGAGGACCGTTGGGGGAATGAAAAAAAAGACCTTTAGTACCATCCCTGCAGTTTTGAAAGAGCGTGCGCCGAGCCTGAGAGCCACCGTCACCTCCAGAAGACATCCACCAGCTCACAGTGAGCTGTCACAGGATTATAGCGGCCTTGGCGGTTTTGGCTTTGGGGATGGTTTGGTTTAAAGTGTTTATTCTGCTCCCAAACCTGGAAGACAGAAGTCTGCTGCTAGATGGCCGCTGTACGGGCATGCAGGTCATCAAACTGGCGGAAGGAGAATGGGTAGGATGGGTCTATGGTGGTCGTGGTTTGGTACTTCGGGCGGAGGGTGGAGGCTGAAGCGGAGGCTTGATCTATGATCTGACTTGAGAGACATGGGGCTGAGGAAGTTGGTGGTGGGGTGGAGGAGGCAGAAGAAACAGTAGGGTTGTGGACAGTGGGTTCGAAGCGGGGTCGGTCTTGCCTTTTTGGCCAAGTGTTGCCTCCATTTCAACTCATGCATTCGCTGCAGTGAGATCTAGCATGTTGGTGGGGTTAACACCTAAGATTCTTGCCTCTACTTATGCGTTTAGGCAAAGGTGGCTAATGACATCGCTGGGTGAAATCAGAGGCTTTGCTCAAAGATGGCCAGGATTGAGAGGTCCTGGACCGTTTTTGGCGGCGATAAGCGCGGGAGGGGCGTTTGCGCTGACGTGGCTGTCGGATGTCATATCAGCGGAACTTCTGCGGACCGCCCTTCCCTTTTTGAGGGCGGGACCCGTTATTGACACTACCCATCGTCTTCCTCCTCGTCCACTGATGAAGCGCTCGCAAGCAAATTCTGCTGAAAATACCATGTTGGATCATGATTTTCGTATTAATATATCCAATACAGGTGACTTGGTCGTTCCCTGGACATTCTGATCCAGGTAGCTGGGGCTACAAGCAAGAGGCACTGCAAGGCGTTTGCTGACCGCCCGGGATTTTTGTCGTTGACCGGCTTCATTTTCCTCTCTGATTGGCATCAGGTAACTGGGCGCCATAGCAGACAAAAACATCCTCTTTGGCTCTTAATTCTTTTAACATGCCCTTTGACCACAACTGCATTTTGTCATCAAAAAGAGGTTCTTGAAAATGGATTATCACAGTGTGGGTTTGTTTGTTTTAAACACGAGTAGACATTGGCTGCCTTCGCTTCATGTTGGGGTTGTGATGATGCTGGATGACGACATTTGTGGCCGTGATGGCTGAGGACGAGGAGGTATGAATGCTGGATGCAGGTTGCATTAACCACTGAAGTAAAGTTTCGGGAACGCTGTTCGTTACTGAGATTCACAGGGCTTGACCCAGCGATGAAGGCCTGAAGGTCCTGCAACCACGATCCGCTGGCATGGTGTTGTTGCCAGCCTGGATGGAGCACCTTTTGCATATTCTCTACCTCCATGTACTACCCAACTCTTTGCTCGCTTACCACCTGAATTTGCTCCATGTTCAGAAGATTAAAAATTTGAGAAAGGTATGGAAGAGTTTTGGAAAAGTCTTTTTTAGAAGACGCATATCACAGCTATTTCAAATCCTCAAATCAAACAATTGCTCGGATTCAAAATTTAAGTGCAATGTACTCTATCAACAAGCTTTGACTGACCAAAGGACAAAAAACCTATCTGAAATGTATACGGATAATAAAAGGTTTTTTGGCATATCAATACATGGGGTGACTACAAAACTGTGATTCAAATTTAACTGCAAGGTGGCTATAGGAAACATAGTGGCTGCGCCATAGTAAATAAAACACGTGTCTGAATATGTTTCGGATAATAAAGGTATTTTTGGCCATTATCAATTACACCTGTGGTGGACTACAAAATTGTTGGATTCAAATTTAAAGAAGGACCTCATTAACAAAGCTTGACTGACCAAAAGTGAAAAAACACCTATTGAAATGTATACTGATAATAAAAGGTATTCTTGGGCACTATCAATACAACTGTGGTGACTACAAATTAGCTGGATTCAAATTAAGTGCAAGGGGTACTATATAAACAAGCTTGTCTGAACCAAAGTTGAATAAAAAATCATATTGAATTGTATAGGTTAATAAAAGGTATTTGGGCACCTATCAGTACACCTGTGGTGACTACAAATTTGCTGGATTCAATGAATTTCACTCAAGGTGGCTATATTAACAAGCTGGGGTTGCGCAAGTGAAGAAAAACACGTATAGAAATGTATACGGATATTAAAAGGTCTTTTTTGGACCTATCAATACACCTGTGGTAACTACCAAAAATGGTGGATTCAAATTAAGTGCAAGGTACCTCTTTCAACAAGCTTTTGACTGACAAGACAGTGAAAAATAATCCTATCTGAAAAAGTATACTGATAATAAATAAAAGTGGAGTTTTGCAATAACAAAATAGATGCAGTACTAGAGAAAAGATTGTATCCTAATATAAGTCAGGGTGCCTACTCTAAGTATTATTTACAACAGGAAAATGTTAATAATAAAAGCTATTGCAATGAATGTCTACACTATAGTTCTGGGTGCTACAATACCAGTATCCTTTAAAGAGATGTTCGGTGTTCGCCCCCGCTTTTCTCCCCCCCCCGCTCCCTGTGACTTTACAGCGGTAGATGATCGCTTTTAAAATTCTCAGCTAACTACCTATATTCTGAAATCTCTGTTCTACATAAGTTCTAAGGTTCACGCTAAATGTTTTGCTGTCTTGGGAACAATTAGAATAATTTCGCGGAGCTGTTTGCAACAGAGACGGACGCGCACGTCCTACTCCTTTGAGATATGACACACACTGATCATGATCATGAAGGGGCTCGTTCTATGTAAAATGAGGTCATGTGTTTTTTTCCAGCCAATCGAAACCATCCCAATCCATCATGAGTCCACCACGCTCCCTGCTCTTTCTCTAACGCGATTTGCTTGCCGCCAAAATGCGGAACCAGAAAAGGGCGCTTTTAATAGATTATGCACGTTTTAAACCTTTATCGCTTGACTAAAAAACCCTTAAATAAAAACCTTTTCCGTTTCAACTTTGTCGAAATAATCGTCAACACTATTTTTTGGAAACCCAAGACCTTTGTTAATATTTTTTCAAAAATGGATTTCATGTCATAAATAGTAAGCTGTCATTTACCTTGTAGTAATATGAGAGGGAATTGGCTTTTTGCATAGCTTTTCTACTTTATTTTTAGATTCGTGCCTGTATGCAGGTTTTTATTCATTATTATTTTCAATGCATGTGATCAAACTTAAGGGTATGTTCACATGATGTGTTTGTGGCAATTTAACACAGTAATTTATAGCTCTCATTGATTACATGTCGCTTTCCATGGTACTTACTGTGCAGTGGGAAAACAAAGGTGAGTGGATGCCAGCGCAGAACGCTTTAGAAGTACGCTCTGGCCAGTGTTTTGTTGCGTGCACAGACACACCGCTATACGCCGGCATTCAGCCATCTGAAAATACCCTAAATCTACTATTTAAACTACAGTGATCCCTCAACATACAATATTAAATACAGGATGCCCATTGTATTTTAAAACCATTATATGTTGAAGCCATAACTCTATGAAAAACTGCTCATTGGCTTAGAAGCCCCCAAAAACTAAACAAATAACCAATACAAATAAAGCAAGTCTTCACATATAACAGTCAAAAAGAGCTTATTTCTTATTAAATATTGTATCCAGAAGACATTTTAACTTAAGAAATCAGTGTAGAAAAATATTTTTTTGGTTATTTTTTCTCTCTCTTTTTATTAGTTATGTATATATTACAATGTCATTTACATTGCAGAATCTTCTACTTTATGAAAATTCATTTACTTTAGATATTCCTAAACTTTTATGCACTCATTTCGATACTGTATATTAAGTATTTTGGACTTTAAAAAGTCTTATAATACCACAAGCCATTTAATGGAATCCAAAGCTTCATAAATCAAGACGACAGAAACAAGACGTGTAATGAATGTTGGAAGGTTTATTTTGAACATTGAGTCACGAGAATGTTAATTAAAAGTAATCAACACTGATGAGATTTCCTGAAGTTTGTAATTTAAGTGTTCCTTTAAAAGTAGATGGCAAATGCATGCAATGAAAACATTCACATATCATATATAATTATTCTAATATATTACCATACCAAATTAAATCAACAAGGTGATATCAATGGTAGAAACATTATTAAAATGATTCCAAATTCCGGGCTAAATACAATAATTGCAGAATATATTTAAATAGATTAACTATGACTATTATCTGTGTTTTAGTGAGGTCATTCAGCTGTACTGACTATCTCTTATAGACAGCTTCAAGTAAACTCTTTTTAAACCATCAGGAATATTTATAAATGTTTTTGTGCTAGTTTTCTGATTAAAAAAAATAATTGCTGCAGACTTTTTGGGTGGAAATTTTTTTAAAATTAGGAGGTTAAATATTTTATCAGTAGACAAATTTACTATAATTTATGTCAGAAATTAGTCCAAATTACACCATACGGATGTAGCAGACTTTAGCATGACCATGAAATCATGTTTTTTGTGTTACTTGCTCTCATCTCTAAACAAAAGCTATCGAAAGTATTGAAAAAGTTGAGATAACATTCTGTGCTATGATATCATGAATTGTTATCTGTCAAGTTAACCTTTGCTACATCTGTAAATCTACGGCAGCTCAACATTTGAGCCACATGAACAGTCACAGATGCGCCAGGTGTGCCGCTTGATACATTTAGAACAATATGCCACAAATTAATTTTGCCCACTTCTGTAAAATTTAACATAAATATCTTATGTTAGAACATCAAATTGGCTCTGTGTCTTTAATACAATCTTATAATATTATTTCCTTACGTTTCTTAAATAATCTTACCCAGATTCCTCAACTGTTGCAGTGTGTTGAAGATACATTTATTATAGGCATTGTGTAACGGCAGTGGTAGTGGATCCGCTGGGCCACCGCAAGCGATGGTGGAAGCCCACGCCAGGGAACGGAATCAAAGTAGAACCCGGTTTTTCCCCCAAGAGCCCGCCGCAAAGCGGGATGGACTTGCTGCGGCGGAGAAACTACCAGGTCGTTTCCACGGGGCGGGACTTGCTTTTGGGGGTACCAAGGATAAGCGTGGTACAGAATCGTGAGGCTGAGGCTTTGGTCAGGGACAGGCAATAGGTCCAGGACAGGCGGTGGTTCCGTGGTCGGGAAAACAGGAGCGAGACGGTCTGGTAGTACACGGTAGAGGCAAACAAGGAAAAGGGACGCTTTCTTTTAAAGGCACGGGAGGCACTAAAGATCCGGCAGAGGACTGCCGGAGGTGGAGCCAATATATAGGGTCATGCCCGGGTAACCAGCTAATTACCGGCGCACTGGCCCTTTAAGAAGAGGGAGAACGGCGCGCGCCGCGCCTTAGGGGAGGGGAAAGCTGCGCCCAAACGGCCGTGGCCCGAGCGCGCCTGGAGTCAGAGCGGGGTCAGGTAAGTGTTATGTACCGCGGACGAGCGCGGCCACGGACCGGGCCACGGACCGCACCGCCACTCGCCCGCGGCACACGAGACGGGGGCCAGGGAGCGAGCGGGGGCCGCAGCCCGGGGAACGGTCCCGGCGCCGCTCGTTACAGTACCCCCCCCCCCTCCTTAGGCCTCCCCCTCTTCCCAGCCCGGAGGAATCTCAGAACAAGTTGACGGTCCAGAATGTTGTCCTCCGGCTCCCATGACCTCTCCTCGGGCCCGAACCCCTTCCACTCGATGAGAAAGTATCGCTTCCCCCTGGCACCCTCATATCCAAATCTCTTTCACGCGGAATACATTATACATCCGCCACCGGGGAAGGAGGAGCAGCCTTTACGAGAAAAACGGTTAAGGACCAGGGGTTTGAGAAGCAAACACATAAAAGGGAGTTCGGGGGCGCATGGAGGGGGAGCCGGAGTTTATAGGCCACCGGTTTAGACCCCTAAGCACCTCAAAGGGGACCACGTAGCGGGACCCAGTTTTATAGCTTGGGATCTTAAGCCTGACATATTTGGCAGACACCCAAAAATTTTTATCGCCGGGAGAAAAAATTTGGAGGAGGACTCCTTCTTTTACCCCGCCTGAGCTTTCATGCGTGCTGAAGCAGGGAGCAAAGACTGGCGGGTCAGGGCCCAAATAAAGTCTTAAATGTCGCGGCCCAAATGTATCTGCGCAGGGACTTTCGGACTGAGAGGGCAGTGGAGAGGAGGGCGGGGTGCGGCCGTACACAAAATAGAAAGGGGAGCCCCCCCCTGACTCGGATCTAGGGAATTGTAGGAAAATTCTGCCCATGGAGAAAGGTCAGCCCAGTCATTCTGGCGCGCCGAGACAAAGTGGCGCAAGTAGGCCCCAAAAAGACCTGGTTAACCCTTTCTACTTGGCCATTAGTCCGGGGGGTGATAGGGCCGAGGAAAAATCGAGCTTAATCTGAAGCAGGGAACAGAGGGCCTGCCAGAATTTGGAGACGAACTGGACTCCGCGGTCAGAGACAATCTGCAGAGGCATCCCGTGAAGGCGAAAAATGTGGTGAAAAAATAGGTTAGCCAGGCGCGGGGCCGAGGGCAGGCCCGACAGTGGGACAAAGTGAGACATCTTAGAAAAACGTTCTGTAACTAACCAGATATCTGTGTTAGCAGCGGATGGTGGAATATCGGTTATAAAATCCATCGCCACATGTGACCAAGGGGCTAGTAGGGATGGGCAGGGAAGCAGGAGCCCGACCAGGCCTGTGACGAGGTGTTTTGTTACGGGCACAGGTGGTACAGGCCTCAACAAATTCCTTAACGTCCTTACAAGGTCTGGCCACCATAGAACCGTGAGAAAAGGGAGATGGGTTTTACGGGCGCCGGGGTGTCCACCCACCAATGAGCAGTGCCCCCACTCAGGATCTGTCTGCGGGAGTGCGGGACCCACATATGTCCTTCCGGGCGGGACATGCCGGAGGTCAACGGGGGCTGAGAGACAAGACGCTCCGGAGGTATTATGTGCTCCGGGGACATTTTCCTCTCCGACCACATCAGAAGCGCGAGACAACGAAATCCGCCTTCACATTCTTCTCCGCCGGACGAAGTGGATTAGGAAATCAAATCGGAGAAAAAAAGAGGACCATCTAGCTTGGCGTGGATTGCCTCGCTGGGCCGTCCGGACGCACAGGCGATTTTTGGGGTCAGAGGACATACAGAAGCGATGCCGAGCACCCTCCAGTAAAATAACGCCATTCCTCCAGGGCTATCTTTATGGCAAACAACTCCGGTCTCCGATCGTATAGTTCCTTTTCCGCCGGTTGAGAAAGGGTTTTTGGGAAAAAAAGCCGCAGGTGACCGTTCTCCTCTTTGGCCCCTTTTGCGTGAGAACCGCACCGACCCCGGGCCGAAAAGGCGTCCACTTCAAGTGCAAAAGCTTAGTGGGGTCCGGCCGTGACAGGATGGAAGCGGAGGCGAAGGCAGACTTCAAAAATCGAGAATGCCCCTCGGGTTCGGGTGGCCAGCTTCGCGGGTTTAGCGTTCTTTTCTCGTGAGCGCCACAATGGTGCTAAACCCCGGGGGGAGAAGTGTGGGATGAATTGCCGGTAATAATTACAGAATCCCAAGGAATCGTTGTATAGCCCGAAGACCAACTGGACGAGGCCCCTTGCAGGAAAAGCGGACAGCTTGGCTGGGTCCATCAGCAACCTTGGTCCAGATAATATATCCCAAGAAAGGCAGGCTGGACTGATGAAAAAATGCACTTTCCCAACTTGGCGTATAGGCGGTTGGCCCGAGGCGCCTCAGAACCTGGCGGGCAAGAACACGGTGGTTCTCCAAATCAGAAGAGTATACCAAGATGTCGTCCGGTACACTACGACACACGTATACAAGAGATCCCTGAAGATGTCGTTCACGAAATTCCTGGAAGACGGCTGGGCATTGCAACGGCCCCAATGGCATGACCAAGTATTCGAAGTGCCCGTCTCGGGTTTAAAGGGCCCTCTTCCCCTCATCGCCCTCCCGGAAAGCGGATGAGATTATAGGCTCCCCTTAAGTCCAATTTGGAGAAGAATCTTCGCACCACGTAGGCGATAAAGAGCTCAGAATCAAAGGGAGAGGATACCGATTCTTCACCGTGATCTTATTAAGACCCCGATAATCAATGCAGGGTCGCAGGTGCCGTCCTTCTTTCCCCCCGAAGAAGAACCCGCCCCCGCGGGAAGGAGGATCTCCGTATAACCCCTTCCCGGAGGTTTTCCCCCCGGGTATATTCGGACATAGCTTTAGTTTTCGGGAACGGACAAGGGATAGACTCGGCCCCGGGGGGCTGACACCAGGCAGTAGCTCGATCGGACAGTCATAAGGTCGATGAGGAGGGAAAGGGTCTCCACTTTCTTTCTTCGAAAAGACATCGGTGAACCCTGGTATTCGGCAGGCAGGCCGGCCAACGGGTTCGCGGGGGCCGTGCGAGAGAACGGTAGACACCGGGGCGAGGTGCCACCAGACAACGGCTCAGGCAGTTGGGGGCCCCAGCGAGTGAGTTCACCCGACGTCCAGTCTAGCGTGGGAGAGTGGAGTCGCAACCACGGAAGTCCGAGAAGAAGCGCCGAGGAAGAGCGGGCAGAACATAGAAGGCGATCTTTCCTTAAAGCAAAACTCCCACGTGAAGAGACAGTGGCTTGGTGAGTACTGTATAGTGTCGCTTAAGCAGCTCGCCGCTGACCGAGGAGATGACCAGGGGTTTTTCCAAATGGGCCACCGGAAGACGGTACTGCGGGCACCAAAGAGCGATGAATAAAGTTCCCGGCCGAGCCAGAGTCCAAGAAGGCGGAGGTCTGGAAGGGGAGACCAGCATCAGTCCTAGTTGAACAGGCAGCATCATGCGTGGAGAGGGGGAATTTGCACCTAGGGACGCCTCTCCACGAACCCTAGGGTGCGAGAGTTTCCCGGACGTTTTGGGCGTTGGGACAATTTTCCCCCGGAAGTGCTCAGGACGCCGCAGTAGAGGCACAGGTTGCCAGACCGACGTAGGGCCAGTCTTGTTCTGGGAAAATGTACCTTGTTTGACCCGCATGGGCTCCTCAAAAGGGAGTGGTGCGGGTTGCGTAGGTTGTCTCTGGAAAACGGGAGCCAGACGAGGATACCGGCGTGGGGCGTGCTCCATCTCGTTCCTGCCGGGGGCTCCTCTGCCTCTCGGCGAAACGCACGTCGATGCGGGTAGCCAACTGAATTAACCCGCTAAGAGAGGACGGGATGTCTCTTGCGGCCAGCACATCCTTAATCCTACTCGAGAGACCCCTTTTAAAGGTAGCGCACAAGGCAGCCTCGTTCCAGGATAACTCAGAGGCTAGTGTGCGGAACTGCACTGCGTAGTCTCCCACCGACGAGTCTCCCTGGCACAGAGTGAGGAGGGCAGTCTCGGCGGAGGATGCCCGGGCCGGTTCCTCAAAAACACTGCGGAACTCCTGGGGGAAGGGGCTGGGAGATCCGTTGTCACAGGGTCGTTTCGATCCCACAGAGGTGTGGCCCATTCTAAAAGGCCTTCCCGGAAAGCAGGCTGACCACGAAAGCCACTTTAGAACGCTCCGTAGGGAACTGGTCCGCCATTAATTCAATGTGCATTGAGCACTGAGTGATGAAGCCTCGGCACTGCTTGGAGTCCCCTTCAAACTTGGACGGTAGCGGTAAACGAAGCTTAGGACCCACCGTTGCGGCCGGGGGCGACGGGGAGGGGGTGTAACACAGATGGAGTTGGCTGGTTCGCCCGGAGTTGCTTGTAACATGGCGGTCAACTGGTCCCAAATGCAGAGCCTGTTGCGCAATTTGACGTGACTGTTGCGCGACGACTGCGGCAAGGTCCGCATCACCAGGGAGAGGCACCTTGGCGGGATCCATGGCCGGATCTTACTGTAACGCAGTGGTAGTGATCCCTGGCCACCGCAAGCGATGGTGGAAGCCCACGCCAGGGAACGGAATCTAAGTAGGAAAACCCCGGTTTCACCAGAGCCCGCCGCAAAGCGGGATGGGCTTGCTGCGGCGGAGAACTACCAGGTCGTTCCCACTGGCGGGACTTGCTTGCGATGGTAGCCAAGGATAAGCGTGGTACAGAAATCGTGGGGGCTGAGGCGTGGTCAGGGACAGGCAATAGTCAGGACAGGGGGCAGAGGTTCGTGGTCAGGAAACAGGAGCGAGACGGTCTGGTACAAAGGTAAGGGGAAACAAGGACAAGACACTTTCTCTAAAGGCACAGGAGGCACTAAAGATCCGGCAGAGGACTGCCGGGCGGAGCCAAATATATAGGGTCGTGACCGGCAACCAGCCAATGACCGGCGCACGGGCCCTTTTAAGAGAGAGGAACTGGCCGCGGCGCGCCTTAGGGGGCGGGGAGCCCCGCCCACGGCCGTGACGAGCGCGCCTGGAGTCAGGAGCGGGTCAGGTAAGCGTTATGTACCGCGGGACGAGCGCGGCCACGGGCCGGGCCACGGACCGCACCGCCACTACGCCCGCGGCACACGAGACGGGGCCGGGAGTGAGCGGAAACCGCACCCGGGGGACCGGTCCGCGGCGCCGCTCGTTACACATTGGATTACTTTTTTCAAAACCCCTTTTAAAATGAAAGGTGTGGGCTTCAAAAAAACATGTGTGACATAATAGAAGGGCATGGACAAGATAATGCCACGACAAAAACTGCAACCAAAAGACACCAAATTCTGGGTGTAAAATGTACAACAAATAGTTGGTCTAAAAAGCTAGAGATACGCAGTTCATGCTATTTTAAAAACAGCAGTAATAATTAAGGGCCACTGTCTGTTGCGTAATGCACTGTTCAAAAAACCTTTGAATATATGCCTTAACAAGCAATTTTTATTTTCTTATCCTCTTAAAAAGGACCTGTGGCAGGTGACATGTCTGTTTTAGTAAATATTAAATTCCACATGAAATATTAATTCTGCAGCAAATCTTTTTAAAACCCATCCCTCTGCCATTTCTTGTTATCTAACATAGACATTTATGAACAAATTGACAACTGGGGTGTTACCAGTTTCGGACATGTTCCTGCAGAGTTTAACACTGTACAGTTAATACTGAAGTACTAGACTCTGCATGGATACACATCCTTTTTGACGGATAGGTCTTTCTCAAGGTTTCTGAACAGACAGTCTCTAACTTTACACTGGTTTCAGTGTAGCCAAGTGTCCAATTTCTTCTAACTGTTGGTTAGTGGTTCATACTTCACTATTACAAGAATGGCTGACAAATTCACAGATGTATTTACACAACCATAGTAACTTGTTGAATTCACCTAACAGGTTATTTAGTATAAAATGTGAATGCTGTAATTAAAATGCAGAAAAGCACTTTATGTTCACGATTAAAAAAAAAAATAATAAAATCTGCAGTCATTTATTTGTAAACTTAAACTATGCCCCCCCAGAAATACAACGTCTCCCACATAAAACAAGTTCTCATTCAACTGCATCAATTAAAAAAATAAATAAAAATATATGACTATTGAAATGCAGGCCTGTTGCTTAAATGGTTAAGAATTGGTTTATTAACAATTACATGCTGTAAATAATTGTATGAACTAATAAAATGTACATAAGGATTAGAATTTACTGCAGGTAAAAAATATTTATTTTGAAATGTGCATAATAAAATTGTACAAGAGACAAAATTAATTGTTAATTATGCATAATAACTTTTAATTTTCTAAATTTTGCAATGAAATGCTTGAATGTAGTTCAGACCCATCTTCATAATAAGGTGATGCTTAAAATTGCATGCTTATAGAAGTGTATGAAAAATGCATAACTACAACAACGTGGAATAGTTCACATTTACTAATGAACCTCTTAACAGTCTGAAGTGATTAGATTATTTCAATCAGTGTTCAATTTATTAATAGTCTAGCTTGCTAATTAAGTAGATATGTTAGGTCTGCATTTCAGCAATTGTATTCAGTTATTTTCATTATTGCTTTAAAATGTAATATACTTTATTGGCAAACATTAAATGTACATTCTCCATACACATAACACATCTATATTTCCAACACACTAAAGCAGTCATCTTTATTAGGAGGAAATGGTTTGAGACATTTAAACAAAACAATAATAATATACTTTGCATAGCTTGTAACATTACCAGAGCATTCTCTGTTTGGTTTCCATGCATTACCTGTAGTGAAGAAGTGTGCTTGGGTGTTCTTTTTCTGGTGCACCAAAGCAAGGTAAAATAAGGGGTATCATGGTTTCAGCAAATAAAGCTTGTAAAAAGGGTGATACCATATTGTATTGTTTGTGTGCAATGGGAACCCTAACACGTGTACTGTGATTTCTGTGTGGTTTGGTAACATAGCAGCAGGAAATTTCTCTCATGTGTGGTGTAGCATTTGGATGGTCAGGTGAAAAAGGAGGTGATTAGAGATGGGCGAATTTCCCGAAATTCGGTTCGTTCACTTCGCCAAATTTCTCGGCAACAATAACTTCAGTCCGAAATTACTTCGGGCGAATCA
>JAODAL010033565.1:0-45408 GCA_025379985.1 Phyllomedusa bahiana | reverse complement strand
CAGGTTATCTGAACACCTATAAAGAGACATCAAGGCCCGCCCCAAAACCACAAAAGAACTCCCTTTGATGGCCATGAAAGCTAGGGAAGGGTAAAAGAATACTTAAATAAAAAACATAATGGGACCAAGATTTGATTTCCACTTGCAGCAAAATAATATATGTATATATTTTGTAGAAAATTACCTGGAACAAAGCAAACTGGAGCAAAAGCAGAGGGTGATGTAGGGTCATTAGACCTGAACCGACCTCATGAGCAAGCCAGTGTCCAGCTTTTCTTGCCCTTGTCTTGCTGCTATGAGCACTTTATATTCATGGTTTCCCAGGCGACTTCATGGCACGTTTTACAACAAACAAATTAATTTTTCCAGGAAAACTTTGACAGCTGTATTGAACTGCAATTGAGTTTAGATTATATAACCATAAGGGAAACTATGATAAGGGGAAAAAGGTGAAATTGGTGATGCATTGTCCACCCTAAACCCCGGGCCGGGGACTGCCCACTGGGGGTCAGTGAAAGCACTGGTGGGCCCCAAACTCCTTGTCAAATTTCCAAATAGAAGGCAAGTGGCTAGATGTCAGTTCATCTTTACACTTGCCTTCACTGTCTGAGCAGTGCAAAGGGGCCGTGTTTTCCCCTCCTTTTTTTTGGGGCCCCCGCCCCCCTTTTTGAGCGCGCTGAGGCAGTAGAGACCAGCAGAAACGCCGGCTTTACGTAGGTGTTACACACAGCCACCTCTCCGTGTATCCAGGCCCCTGGTACCTGCAGACGCTTCTCCCCTCTCGAACTTCCAGCTTCTGCAGCTTTGGCCGGGACAGTCACACCCACACCGGCTTCTATAGGCTAAACGGGCCCTGTCACACATGGCGGGGGAGGTTGTTTATACACAAAATGCCCAGGTGACTAGGAAAGGTAAATTCTTGTGGGCCTCACCTGCAGACAAAGGATGAAGCGTATATACAGGAGCCTTAATGATCTGATATCGGGGGCTGAGGGGGATAGGGGGCATTTTGGGAAAATTTGGGGGCTATTATACAGGGGGCCCAAAACTAAGCTTATATATTTTCGCTGAAAATTTGGGGGAGTATATACAAAAATTAGGATATTCCAAAGGACACACATGGTTAGCTAAATTTGTTTTTGTTTTTTATGAATGTTGACATAGAGCTCAAAAAGTCCGCCACCACTCTTCTATAATGTACAGTATGTACTATACTATATGTTTCATATTAGATGTTCTGTTTAATAAACCGTTTAATGTGATGCTAAACACAGGACTTAGGCGATAAATGTAACTGTTCATTCATTGAAATACTTCCTCCTGTTGGATTACACAACTGGAATATATCCAGATAACTATGGGAAGTTTGAGGATATGTTCAGGATAGTTAATAATAAAGCCATTATAGTATGTCTTATACTCGCCTGTATATTAAAAAGGGATATGACTCTTCAGTAAGTAAACAACACCCCTTTATCAGTGTTACCATAAATGTCTGTCCTCTGTGTGTAGTTTGGTAACCCATCTTCAGTTTCTCTTTTACTTGGTGGTAAATCTCAGACATCGTTCTTGTTCTTTCTTACAGCAAATCTATTTCTTCAGAATCAAAAAACCAAAGAACTTTAAAAAAGATAAGTTTTCCTGTTTTGTATTGGTGCCATTCTAGGGTAAATGGCTATCATGTGCACCCTTATGGAAGGGGTTATTATGCTGGGACCGAGGTGATGGCATTCTGTTTTGAAAGGCCAGGCTTGGACAAAGATGGAGCTTGCTCCAACCCTGCTGTGTTACAAAAGTACTGTCTGCATAGATTTACTGTACTTTTATATACTGCTGCAGGATATCTGATTTGCACTATTCACAGCCTCCTCTGTCGAGTTACATTATTATGACCACTTCCTACATTCAACGTTGGAAGTATGTTGCTCATGAAGGAAGTCACGTTTCATGAGCTGGCTTATATGGTGCAATAGACTGCAAACATATCTCTTGTAGCTGTTCTGGGTAAATGGGACAATGCTACAAGTGTTGCAAAAAGGGGTGATTGTTGGCATTTTGTGCCAAAGGTGGCAGTATGTGAGAAGTGCCCGTTCGCTCAAGGACAGACGAACATGCTACTTTAAAGCAGCTCACCTTCAAAATGAATCAGGAGCTACCAGATGTGTGTCTAAAGCAACAGTTCAGTGAACCCTACTGTGTATGGGGCTCCAAAGCAGACGGATAGTCAATGTATCTCTGCTAACAAAGTAATGTTGGTAGAAAAGGCTTCAATCTATAAACCTTGGCATGTCAGACAGGAGACATCAGAAAAAAAACACCCTGCAACCACAGATGGTGGCATCAGTATGGTTCTTGTGGCATGCTTTAGCCTCACTTATCCATCCTTGCAGATCCCATACACCTATACATGCTGATTTGTCTTCCGTGGGGCAGATGGGATCTTCCTACAAGACACCGTGATATGTTATACAGATAGAAAAGTCCAACATTGGTTGGAAGAGCATGAACAAGACTTCCAGGAACTACCCTGGGCACCTAATTCCAGACTTAAACCCAATAGAACATCTGTGAAACCACCCCAATCATCATGTTCGTTCTGTGTATCCTCATCCCACACAACTCCCATCAGCTGTGGGATGCACTGCAGTCACCATGACTCCAGATACCTATAACAACCTACCAGGACCTTATAGAGTTACTCCCAGCCCCTCTAGCTGCTTTTATACATTCGGAAACCATTGGATTGCTGCATGTCATCTGTTTGTATTGGAAGCACTGGTAATCCCAACGATAAATGTGAATAATAAATGTATCAATAGTTCAAAGCTCAATCAGCGTAATCTGCATATTCCTGTCAGTGTGCCCCCTTAAGCTGTTATGCCTGGCTCAGGGCCACAGACCATAATACAAGACTACAGCTCAGGTTTACTGTATATACACACCATAAAACGCCGAGATAAGAGCAACCGTTCTTGAGTCATTTGCCAGGAAGTGAGCTGTAAAGCACAAAATAATAAAAAGAAGAATTGAAAGGAGACTAGAGATCTTGAAAGTGAGAACAATTTCACAATCTGAGAGCTTTTCCTGCATGTCATAACTACGTATTAATTGCCTAAGCAGGAATCCTCTTGCCGGAATAGTCTGTCGCCTACTATCTCTCCGTGTGAACAAGTCTTTCATCTCAAGCTGTTTATAACTACATTGGCATACTGTACACATCCACAGAATTTTTATGATCATTATTTGAATTTGCAGTTTGCTTCTACAACAAATTATTGCCATTTTCTTGGCTTTTTTCCTGTAACATTTCATTGGATATGAAAAAAAAAAATGTAATATATTTGCTGAACCTTACTATGAAACCCGTATAATAGCATAGTATATCAATAAGAGATACCATGTCATGCTTTCTGTATGAATGCACAACCACCTATCACATACCTCACTTGCATCACTGCAAACTATGTCAGCTCACCTGGGTGTCAGCTTTTTGTGGAAGGCTTGAGTGCAATGCAAGGGGTTCCCGGGAACTCCTGATGTCTAAACACAATCACAGGAGTAGAAACTTTGAATTCAGCATTGCAGAAAGAATCCTGGGTGCAAGTAAGTATTAATAAAACTTCATAATTATTCCATATTTAAAACCGACTATGGGTATGTTCACACGGCGTAATTGCGGCGCGGATTTCGCCGCGTTTTTGCGCTTTAATACGGGCGAAATGCGCGCCGCAATTACGGTACTTCAGAGCTCTCATAGAGAAGTGACAGGTCACTGATAATAGAAGTGAATGGGGCCGTACAGTATGCGCCCCAGTACGCCATGTGAACATACCTTAAAGGGGTTGTATCATTTTATTAAATGGTCTTCAGAATAAGGGGACAGTGATAACAAGTAACTTTGCAATTAGATGTCCAGTGGTGGTCGGATCCCTCCTCCTTGCATTTCACTAGCTGAGAGCTTATTTATATTCTGTTCAGCCCCCGGTCGGCCGTATTCACGGAGCTTGCATTCCTGCCTTTCACTCAAAGTAAGGGACCAGCACATTTTCACTCTGCACAGCCAGAAGAAACAGAATAACAGTGCAGGGCTTCTATAATCAGGAACAGCACAATTGTGTGTCGATCCCTGCCTCTCCTGCATACAAGGGAGATCTGTGCCGTTCATAGAAAGCTGGATTCAACTGTAACAATCTCCAGCTGTGAGAGAAGATATCAGTGCTCAGTCTAGATTGAATGCAGCCTGTAGTATGTATACATCTCTAACAAAATAAGACTGATAGGGAGAGACACCGGGACATGTGGACACAGTCACGGTGTATTTTATTTTTTCACCATAGTTTTTGTCTCAAAGTTTTATAGATTTCTGCTAAAAGTAGTTAACCACACTCATGATTTGACCTTGCTCATGATGCATATACTTGAGTTCTAGCTAAACTATAGCATGAACCCCGTTACCATACACTTGGTGCCAGAGAATAATCTGATGTTTCAGATCCCAGAGAGGTATTCATGGCAGTAAAGGAATTTTATGCTGAATTATACAGCTCTCATCTTACTGTCCTCAATACAGAAATTGATGCTTATTTAAACGAGATCCCTCTCCCTATTCTCTCGCCTGAGTGCCCTGCTAATGGTGGAGGAGAATCAACTGGCCATTTCAGAATGCCAAATGCCACAATACTGATGGCATCCCTATAGAGTTCTTTTAAGGTGGATCTGTCAGGCCCTTTATGGTGCTGCAAGAACTAGAATACTTAGCCCCTCCCTTACTCCATTTTGATTGAAGCCACTGATGCATCCACCCTCCCCTCCTCTATATCTGAAGCAATGATTGTGGTAATTCTTAAACAAGGTGACAACCCCACTTCCTTTTCCTCCTATATACCAATGTCCACAGGACCGCCATCAGAAATTTCAGGGCCCTCTACAGCTAAAGCGCCTGGGCCCCCTGTCAACCCCGCCCCTATCAATCCCGCCCCCAGCCAACACCCATAGCCCCACCCCCAGCCAACCCCGCCCAGCAACTCCTGTCACTCAACCCCAGGAAAAAAAATGCAATTGCGCCATTGTTTTTGGATTTAGTTCTTTATGAATTTTAAAACATACAGTTTATATTTTGTGGATCAATACGTATACAGAGACCAGCAAATACCACTGCATGATCACCACGTCACCACTATAATGTTACTGTCCAATCCAGCTTACCAAGAGCAATAAAACCAATCAAAAGACCATATATTATCGACATTTATCACTACATATGGTGACTTTTACCTCTATAATGTTTCTTACTATACCTGTATTCTAAGGCCGATATTACCAATAACAACAATATATGAAGTAATACCGCAACTTCACCGCATATCTCCACCATCAAAATGCAGAATAATGCCACAATACTGTTACTGAATATAATCCAATATAATAACACCAATATTACCACCATACAGTGAAAATATAGGGGGACATGCAGGAAACCTGTCTAGGCCTAAATCTCACTTTGTTGCTCATAGCAACCAATCGGAGGCTATAGCAACCAGAGCGCCCCTTTCATTGGTTGTTATGAGCCCTGATTGGTTGCTATGGGCAACAAAGAAAGTCCTACATCTAGACCGTTTTCATACATGTGGCCCATAGTGGCAGATAGAACTGATTACTGTGCAGTTACATTTAGTGACTCACAGGTGAGATCTGATTTGTCGCTTTCTTTCCCTTTCCTTCTCCATCCGGTCCTGGCCACCATGAGGACTTACAACACAAACACCTGACACTCGTCACTTTATAATAATCCCACCGGTGCCCCACCATGTACAAACTCCCCACTTGAGTGGGGCCCCACCTGGAAGAAAATTGAGTAGGGCCCCACTCAAGTTTCCCTACCTCCCCATGCTGTGTGGGGCCCATTCAAGGGTCTCCTCTCCCCACAGGTCTAGTGAGGGGCCCCACAAATCCCAGGGGGCTTGAGCGACCCGCGCAGGGCCCTGATCAAGACCCTTAAGATTTGGGGGCCCCTCAGGCCCTTGATTTTGGGGCTCCAATCAAGCTCCTAAATTTGTGGGCCCTGGCTCAACACCCCACAAATCTTAGGGCCCCGAGTGCGCCCACAAATGCCAGGGGCCCCGAGTGCGGCCCCACAAATGCCAGGGGCCCCGAGTGCGGCCCCACAAGTGCTAAGGGGCCCCACAAGTGCTAAGGGGCCCCGAGTGCGGCCCCACAGATGCCAGTGGCCCCGAGTGCGGCCCCACAGATGCCAGTGGCCCCGAGGGCGGCCCCACAGATGCCAGTGGCCCCGAGGGCGGCCCCACAGATGCCAGGGGCCCGGGGCGCCCCACAGAGGCCAGGGGCCCCGAGGGCGGCCCCACAGATGCCAGGGGCACCGAGGGCGGCCCCACAGAGGCCAGGAGCCCCGAGGGCGGCCCCACAGATGCCAGGGGCCCCGAGGGCGGCCCCACAGGACTGGGAAGTGGCCTGGCATCCCTGTGGTGGAAATAGGGGGCTGTGCTGCAGGTTGAGATACACATAACTTTACTTTACATCTTGTTCATGTCACTTACTTCAGCTTGCAGGCAGCCTCCTGGGCACAGAGCATCGGTCCTTTCCCCCTGCTCCCTCTGCTGTGGCGTGACGTCACTGCTCTGCCGGTAGCCAGAGGGGGAGGGGCCGACTGCTCCACAGGAGGCTGCCTACACACTGAAGTAAGTCACACTAAGTGCACAGCAGCGCGGCCTCCCCTCCCCCCGGGCTCTGACACTCTAGCTGATTGATATGGCAGGGAGAGCAGGCCTGTGGGGATACATGTTCTTCATTTAAATATGAATATGTGGGATCCTCACTCTAATGTTGGCTCTTAAATATTGGTATCACTTGATGCCAATAACACCTTTGACTCCAAATAATAATCTTTTTTTTCTTACATTTAAATAAGTTACCACTGTAGATGGTGCCACATTTAAGCCTCCTCTTGACCCTATTTCTACTTGTATTTGCATATAGTGGACTATCAGGCATATATTTCCATCAATTTTTCTCTGATTCATTAACCTATACATTACTTTAAAAATATAGAAAAAGTATAGAGAAAAGTGGTATACACAAACTTTTTTCGGTGACGTCCTCAAAACGCCAAGTCCATATTCAATCTGCCATCACCAGATCCAATTGGCTAGCAAGGAGGAGCTAGGTGGCGAGCAGGCTGCATGACGGTTAATGAATTAAAGAAACATTTATGGAAATATATGCATGATAGTCCACTATATACAAATAAGGCCTTTGACTCCATTGCATAATGCTACCTGTTGGCAGTACTTTGTAATTTTGAAAACAAATAAAATCTGCAACCATTGCTAGAAGAACACAAGGTGGTAGTGGCAGCTTTATGGGCAGCGCAATGTTTCCGTGGCATTCTCTGGGCCCACAACTCCATCTGGAAGGCACTTTAAACTGATTTGGGTTTGAATGAATTCTTGCAGGTCACCTACACTCATACATGCTGATTCTCTTCCCTGTGCCAAATGGGATCTTCCAGGAAGACAATGCGACATATCACATATATAGAAATGTCCGACTTTGGTTTGAAGAGCACAACCGAGTCTTTCAAGTGCTATTCTGGCTCCTTAATTCCCAGGCTTGAAACTAAGCATATATGGGACCACCTCAATCGTGGTTTGCTCCATGGTTCCTACCCATGCACCCTCCAGCAGCTGTGGGATGCACAGCAGTCAGCATGGTTCCAGATACCTTTGACAACCTACCACAATGTTATTGAGTCTGAGGCACCCAGAGGTTAAGCTGGTATTGCCACCATCTAATATCCAGTGTGACAATCGGCCTACAAGTCCAAAGCCTTGCTATGTAAATGCCACCCTGGCTTTTTTGACAGCTGCCCTAAGTGTTAGGGTCTTCTTAGTTCCTTTCCCACTTGCTTTGGGCTTGGCTAAAAGTATTAAGATTTTGGAAACAAGTGGTTACATTTGTTAATGATGAGATGGGCTTTCTTGTTGCTGATGACCCCAGACCCTATCTTCTCTTAGACACAGAAGACTACCCATCCTCAGCAGATCATATTCTTTTAACTGAATTTCTGTTTTCTAGCTGTGAATCAGTATACTCAATAGCTACTCATACTGCCACCCTAAGGGAATGGAACAACTCCATTAATGCATCTCTACTGTTTCACAAGTACATCTGTCACCACCATTGTTGCCCAAATAAAATTCATTCAAATCTGGCAACAATAGGCAGATTCCCTGCTAAGTAAGGGAATGGATAGACCATTCCATCTCTTTAACTGGAGGTCCTGTCCTGTATCTCCCTTTATTTGAATCTAACTATTCGTCCTTGCACAACTCCATGGTTATAGCAATGCTTGTTATTGACTGTTTGGAATCATTTTTTTCCTTCAGTTTTTCAGAAATTAGGTTTATTGCATATGTTAATTAGCTTTGTCAATATCTGCCGCTGTTCTCCCTCTAGCACAGGCGATTTCTGTACAGGTGTGTGTAGCACTTCTATTACTCGTGTACATGGCAATTGTCCTGATGCTATGGTTTTTTGTACAGTATATTTTGGTATGATGTCTCCTTGTCCTACCTATTTTGTAATAAACTTGATTCGGTTTAAAGTGTATGCTCCATTAAAAGCTTCTCATCTCCAACACTTATATGACCAGTAAAATGACAAGATGTCTTTTTACAGAATCTGCAAGGACAAGAATACAGAGGCAAAAATCAGAGGAGTTACCAGACTCAGTGAAGACAGAAGACTCCATAAAGAAGGAAGACTAGTGAGGAATAATCTCCAAACAACACTATACTTACATTAATGTAATCCAGCTCTGCAAACATTGGTTATACCTTCCTTTCCTAAAAGTTTCTTTTACATTTTAATACCACTTCTAAAAAAAAATATTTCTTGACTATTACAATTTTCATGCGTAGAATAGAGGAAGATTGTGCAATTTTTAGGATTATTGTAAACTCTATTTCCTCTAGACATTTTCACCAAGATCCACCAATACAAGCAGAAAATCAGAACTCATAGGGGTATTCCCATCTTATGAATCGATGGCATAGCAGTCGGATTTACCATCACTTCATGATTAGTGGCGGTCTGCCCTCAAACACATCTGCCGATTCTGACCAAAAAGAAACTGCAGCTCTGATTCTATGTTGCGGCTACTTTAGCTTTTCCCGCACAATGGCACCTAGCCTACCAATGTGCAGTGAAATAGTAGGGCAGCTGTATTCATGTGAAGCCTGAGGCCACACGTATAAATGGTTATGCTGATCTTAGAGTGCACTATTTATTTTAATTGTTTCTTACTTGAATTTTATTTAAATGTTGTGCACGTTTTCACTTGAGCTCAATGGCACTTTGCTAATTGTTACTACTGAAGCCCACTTTTTACCATTAATATCCTAGGTGAACCCTCCCCTCACCACCACCACCACATATTTACTGTTTGACTGCAGCTCCGCATCGTGTGCTCTGTCGTACATTTTAGTGTCTTGTTCTTGATGGAGCATTGCTCTTAAACTGCTAAAATGTCTAGTTTAAATGTGAAACATACAAATGACACTGGAGGGGTGTTTATTTCATGTACCTCTCACTCCGTGTTATTTCAAGTGAAGAAGGGAACTTACATTTCCAAACTGCTCGGACCATGACTGGGGCTACTGCTGTACTGTAGCTTTGAAAAACTGTTATAAGTGGATTAGTGGTATTATGAAAGGTGTCCGTGTTAGAGATTCACTCTGCATACCATAGAACGGTGCATTATTACTCCTTTATTAATATGTTAAGAGCTAATATGTGTAATATGTTAAGAGTTAATATTTGTGTTCATAATTCATCTCATTCTCAGCATTATTACATACATAATTTTACTGTTGTAGATCTGGAGAATAAGTAGCATTTTGTAGAGCCCAGGGATCTTGCAAGAACTGTAGGTTGTCAACTAAAATTTACAGCTTTGTGTTTAAACAGCACCGCTGAAGATTTAGGCTAGGTTCACACGGCTTAAAATGGGACGTATTTCAGTCCGTAATTACGCGCCATAGTGCGCGAATTATGGCTGGAATACGTCCCAGTCATTACGGTAATCCACAGTTCTCATAGAGAACTATGGATTACGTCTCGTCTCCCCGCACGGTGACTACACCGCGGGGGGAGACAAGTGACATGTGAATTGCCAGCCGTTGGTAATGAAAGTCTATGGGCCAGCGAGGTGCCGGCCCCCCCCCCCCGTCCACACGGCGTAATTACGCCCCGCAAATAAGCCGTGTGAACATAGCCTTATAGTAAAGGTTTGGCTTAAGATATTGTCTAACATTGCAATGGGAGAACTGGTCTACATTCTGAAATCTCAAAGCTAAAAGCCAAAGAGTCATTCATTCTAGCGATCGTGGGCATCCCAAATACCCCATCTACTCCTTATTTCTTTTCCAAGAAAATGTTTTAACATCTCCGCATGAAATTTTAGATAAGGTCATTGTGAGTGATGATATGGTAACCACCAGTATATCATAGTAACATTTGGCATGCCACTTACTGTACTACTGGCTCAACTGACAGCACTTGCCGAGCTTCGTTAGGTCACCATTCAACTATAATGGCTTCCATTCAAATCGGCACAGATTGTTGGAATTTTATAGACATTTAAGAGGAAGTGACCTTCCAATTTTAAAATGGAAATGTTTCTGTTCATTGGATGTTTTAAAATATGGTTCCATGTTTGTATAGGGCTATGTAAAATGTCTAGGTAATACTAGACTTACATTAATTTACCTAATGGTATGGCTGCCACCTTTACGCAGTCCGGGAATTTGGTTAACTATAGAGGATATTCTCTCTAATATAGAGCCCCTAATATGGGTCATGTTGGTTTCTGATCGCTAATTGAAGTAAAAGTACTTGAATTGCATATACTCACCGGAGTAGCCCTTTCCCTTTAAGGACCTCATTCAAATACATGGAGCTTCAAATTTCTGTAACAAGGCTGTCACTTTGAATACTGAAGGTATGTTTACAGGTGTCTGATTCCTTTATGGTAAGTCTTACGTGTAAGCGCTAACAGGTCCTCCTTAGTTTACCAGTAGTAACACTTGTGCTTTATTCTTATTGCATTATTTTTTTATTACGCTTTTTAACCTGTATTTTAGCCAATGTATTAAGGGTTCAAACCTGTGTTTCCTATTTCTGTTTTGCTTAGTCATAGACTCAAAACAGCTAAAATTCTATCAGTGCCGGCCTATAATGGGGCCTATGATTTTACCAGGTAAAATAGCACTGCTTTGTCTGACATTTAGGGTATGTTCACTTGGCATCTTTCAGGCTGTATTTTGGGGCATAATTACACTCCAATATGCCTCAAAATATGGCCTGTAACTACGGTAATCATAGCTCTCATACAGAGCTATGATTAATCTCTGGATAATGGCGGTGAATACCCCACATCCCCTGCGCTTTAGAAGTATGCGCTAGCCACCCAGCGTACTGAGGTGTGTGAGCATACCCTTAAAATGGACAAAGATATGAACAGAGCCATAGTAAGGTTGAAAAAAAAATCTGTCCATTAAGTTCAACCAAGGGTGTGGGGGGAGGGGTGGGAATTTAATTGAAAAAAGAAAAAAAAGGAATACAATTAGCTCGTTCTCATTCTGTAAATTACAAGTGGCATCATTTTGGTGGTGGTAGCATGACCATTTCTTTCCATGGCTGTATTCTCCTCATAGAAGGCTTTCTACATTATTGGATGCTTCTAGTGCATGTGCACTGTGGGACCTTAGTCTGTTTATGAGATCCTAGCAAAGGATTTTTTAATTAATTGTTTTTGTCAGGTGGTATTTTTCATTTGAAGGCACATGGAAACTCTGGTAACTTGACCGATGTGTGGTGATTATGTTCACAATTTTAAGATGTTTTTTTTTTTACTTTTTAATAATTAAAAAAAAAGCCTTAAAATGCCCTTGTGTGTCTGATGGGTCATTTTTTGTGTGCGCTCAAAATGGGGAAGGGAAGCAAAATTTAAATAATGGTAAATTAGGGTCAGCATTAAAGACTTGTAGAATATGCCCTTCTGGCCCCATAGAACAGGGTCTATTCATGTGACACACTATGTACTTGGATCTGTTGTACATAGTGAAACTATAATTCTTAAAGGAACCTGCTCAACGTATTTCCCAGAGACTGGCAGAAATAGCTGATATAGATTTGTTTGTGGCCCATGGACAGCCAAAGTTTTGAGAAGAGGCGTGCTTTAATTTGGCACATCTTACTGCAGTTGTGGGCTTTTGTATACAACAGACAGCTGCCCCAGAACCAAGGTTTCTCAAGAGGATTATCACCATAATAAAGAATCAGATTGAATAGACATAGAGGAGAAACAAAAATAATCTGTATGAAATAGTATATTATGCTTTGTCTTCCTCTCTCACTATATGAATGCTATTGTGAATGAAAATCTGCTGGAGTTGTGGCATCCATCTATTTTGACAGGAAGAATACCATAGGATTCATATTCTTTCTGTTAATCTGCCAACTAGGGTTCCAAACTGAGTCCCTGACAATATTGTAAATTTGGCCTTGCACAGACCATTTTATGATGGTATGTTTGACTATATTTGGCTCTCGGTTCAACCCATTTATTTCAGAGGCCTAATGTACAAACTGTGTATCAGACATGACAAAACCAGCATTGTTTTTAATGACAAAGCTTTATTAACGTAGAAAACAAATTTTCATCTAGGTTCAAAAGGGCCACAGAAAAAAGTCAAATCATAAAACATTTCAAGCTTCCAAAATGTACATCATCCACTGCAAGCTTGTCTGGTTTCCAGTTTTAGGGTGCTTTCACACAGTGCATTTTTGGTGCATTTTTTTTTTTTTTTTGCTGAAATGCACAGCATAAATTACTGTGCATTCCTGCAAATAACGCACCATGTGAAAGCTCCCTTAGATGTTTCTCTTCTGCCAGTGCAAAATAAGCAATTACGGTTGATGTCAATGATTCATTAATAAGTCTAGTAGAACATTTGAATTTTTAGATGTATCACATTCAGTAGGATAGCATGATCCAGTATTTAAGCTTCCATGATCCTTGATAAATTGCAGTTGATGGGTTGTGAGCAGTTATAACCCTATCATGTCAGAAGGGTAGAGTGTATTTAACTATACACAATATCCTAAACTAGGCAAAAGATCAAAATTATTATTCAAAGCAAGTCCCCTATCTATTAAGAACTATTAAAAATCATTGTATCTGAGGTTCTGCTGGAGCAGTGGATCACTAGTGCAAATAAGAACAAAATGGTGTATTTACTGTTTAGTAATACCTACATATTCTAACTACTACAAACCTCTCTAATGAAATACCTGCTATGCTCTAGGTTCTCCGCTCCTTCTACCAACACAGTTCCACAACTATTATGCTTGATACATCACTACTGCAGGAGCTTGCTGCCTCACAGGCGTAGGACCAATAAGTTGTATCATAAAATAATTTGTAGCTCTGCGACAGATCCTCTTAAAGCTGGTCACCCCCATACAGTGAGATGTTGGCCAGACATAACCCAGAACTGCCTGTGAACCACAAACCAGCATGGGCTCAAAACTACACAGTTCCGCCTCATAGACAACCCGGTCTCAGTGCAGTTGTTGTATGGCTAACCTTTACTCGGAGAGTGTATTTTCTTCTGAGCTTTTACTCTACTGCTGGATAAGCTTTATAAAATATTTAGTAGATGTGGTCTAACTTGTATAATTCCAAGGTTTTGTCCCCGCTGTCATATGGACTAGAGATGCATACTACATTACCAACATGGGTTTGCTCTGTATTTCATGAACTCTCACAATGTGGTCTGCGCACACTACATAATTGGATCACTGCTTTGGCGTTCTAAGTACAGCAGTGTATTTCGATAACACTATGTATTCCACCATGGTGACTAATACAAAGTCCACACTGACTTTATGAGATATAGGTATAATGATTTGGAGCAGGATTTTTGAGTAAAAAAAAAAGTTAAATTAAAACAACCGCTTTCCCTGTCCACATGCAGTGATTGCCAGTTTGCACTGTACACAAACTGATACAGGAAAGGCTGTGATATAAATCTAAATATTACAGAGCTCAGCTTCTCTCCATCTATCACCTCCTTCTGTCAGAAAGGTATAAACTACCTGACATGTTCCCATTAAGGCTCACTAAAGCAATTGGAACAGGAGGTAAGCACACCACGATGTATCGTACAAGGACAACTCTTTCCTTGACACCTTTGCTTGCTGTTGTCAAGGGGAGCAGAGTAAATAATGAGTGGAATATAGTATAAAATGTAATGTATACTGCAATTCAAGTGGCTCTGCAGCCTTAGTTGCTTATGCAAAGCATGTTTGAATTTGTTCCTAGGTCTCGGACTACACAACAACATAAGACTGCAGTGCTGCCCTGCTAAACTGGTGTGAAGTGATAGTGAATCAAGTCACAAATTCAGATTTCGGCCAGCTGTCATGTTGTAGCAACTTTTACGTCACAGTCCATTTACAGTCATTGCAGCGTGCCATAGCAATCTTAGGCTAGAATTGTAGTTTGTGGCTGCATGACATAACAGTCACAATTTACAACAGGGAGCACTGTAAAAAGTTACCAGGATATGTAACTGCCAACCCTTAAACCGGAAAAGTGTTAAATTGTGTATATTACTTACCAAGTATTAAAATGGCTCTTTTCTATTGTCCTGTTAAGTTTCAAAGTTGCCTGAAGGCTATAAAATTTTCTTAAGTTATAGAGATATATTTAGTTTATGAAAAAACACATTTTAAATATTGATACATTGTTATCTGACCAAAAAATAAATACACCAATTGTCTGTAATTTAAGTTCAGCTACCAAGTAAGCACCATTGTCTTGCAAGATGCCAGTCAGTTCTTAAAGGCCCCAGCTTTGCTTGCCTTATTGATAAAGATCTTAAGGAGATCGTTGTCCATATTAGCAAAGGCGTCCGTCTGGGTAACAATAGTCATGTGGTTTATGCAGAATCTGAAGCAGAACTCTTCTAGGTCCTAGAAACAAAGGTCTTGTTGTAGAATCAGAGAGCAAACAACTTGGGTATTATGTGATATCTACATTTCAGGATTCAAAAGAAAGATTTACGGTTATTCACATAATTATAAAGTTACAGGAAGTGTAGGATAAATCTACTTCCTTGTTTATAGGACTGGAGAAGAGGGGTTTTAGAGGAGAAGCTGCAAACAGAAAAGAAAAACAACTAAAACACAACACTAACTGAAAAAAATACACCATGGGAAACACAGCAGAAATCTGGGGCATATCCTCTAAATTCTGCTACGTGCTGGACACAGATTAGCTCCATTAAAAACAATGGGGTGCATAATGTACATGGTTTTCATATGTATTCCAATGCACAATATAAGTGAAGAATACACAGTGTGAACACAGATGTAGAACAAGATAAGAAAATGGGTTTATCTTGAGAAATATTCAACTAATGTAAGTGACGAGGAATCTAATTATTAACATGCAACAAAACAGTGGCACCCAGTGGTAAAACTCTTATTGGCACTACTGAAAATTAATCTGACTGTAACAATCTTCCATCTTTGAAAAACTGGAACTATGTTCTAATCATTGACCAATCAAATGCAAATCAATAATTACAATATTTCCTTAAAGGATTGTTCCCTTGAAGTAATATCCGCTACACAGGTTGGCTCTTTGTGATCTGCAAGCCTACCGTGAATGAGAAGGGTGGCACCGAGCACATTCACTTGGCTATACAGGCAGTCCCCAGGTTACAAACGGGATAGGGACTGTAGGTTTGTTAAGTTGAAATTGTATGCAAGTCGGAACAGGTATATTTATTAAATGTAATTCCAGCAAAAAAAATTTTTTAAAGTTTTGGATAGTGCAGGGAAGGGCTAAGACCAGATTTACATTTGTTTTGCTGTCTGTGCACTTTTTTTGAGAAGATTTCACCAAACTTTCTGTATCTCGTGCAGCTGTGGCATGCTGGTACTTGGTTATCATGGGGCGTGACTCAGTATTGAATGTCAGCCACGCCCCATAAGTCTCCGTTTGTAACTAGGGGACGTATGTAAGTCGGGGACTGCCTGTATTTGGAAGCTCCCAGTAACACCCTCCTCATTCTCATGCACGGTTGGCTCGGAGTTATCCAACAGGCGACCTGTGCAGTGGACTTTACTGCATAGGAAACATCCCTTTAAAGGGAATGTGTCATCAAAAATTACTTTTTGTTAAATTCACATTTTTCTATTAAACACATTCTTTATGTTTTTTTTTAATTTTTAAGATCACTTCCAATATTTTTTATTTTTTTTTTTTTTATAAATTCTTAAGTCCTACAGTTTTCACTTTGGCCACTAAGCCCAATAATAGTCCGACACTTCCTGTTCTGTAGAGAGAGATTTTCAGTATTCGGCTCAATATCAGCACAGGCAGGGTCAAACTGAAAGGAGACACCAATGTGCATAACACAGGCTCCACCAGTCACAATAGGAGATGTCATAGCTCCCCCTCCGTGCACACTGACTTCTTTTCAGAAGTTCATGCATGCCGCTGACAAATTCATTTCTTGAATAAAGGATGCAGCTTTCAACTATGGAGAGTTAATACAGCTAAAAATTATTAATTTTTTCATTTATTAGAAACAAAACCACGTTGTAGTAAATCACAATGCAGCAGCCTGAGCTGGTTAATTGGTGGATTTGCTTATACTATATACACCTTTCGAAAAGCCATGCTCTTTCTTTCGGATGCGGCACTTAAGAAACTAAGACAAATAATAAATGTGGTGTAAAGCGTATTTTGCCGCAATTGTTAAAGTAAATGTGTCCCTTTGTGTCTAGGATGCTGCTGCCTGTACTAGCTTTCAGCACTGCCTTGTCCTTCCCATTTGCAGACCTGTGTGATCTCCTGTCCTCTATACAGAGAGCATGTCTGTGGCCAAACAACCCCATATGCAGCAGGCTTCAATGCACCCAACACTTTTCTATCATAGCATTAACTTTTTCAGCCATTTGCACTACATTAGCTCTACGATGGGATTACATCAGACGGACTAGTCTTCACTACCTATGTGCGTCAATGAGCCTTGGGTTTACTGAACGTCCTTCCTTGATAGGTACTAACCAGCTGGAACAGAAAGATACTCTTAGGGCGCGTTCTCACCGCACAGGACAAATGCCGGCCGGGGAGGGGGCGGAGGGGTTGTCTTTTCTCCACGATGAGCGGAGAAAAGCCCTCCCCCTTCACATTGGCTTGCACAGAGTCCGTCCGGAAACCGGACGGAAGATTATGCAAGCACAAATGTTTTGCGGGCGGAAAACCCGTGCAGTGGAGACCATTGTGCTCATTTTCGGCTGGTTTTTCAGACGGTCTGAAAAACCGCAAACTGGCTGAAAAAACGGACGAAAACCCGTGCCGGGGGGCCATGCCCTATTCCAGTTAGGGGCTGGGCAGTTACCTCACTCTTGTGTAGCTTTCTAGCTTCCAGCACATTAACTTCAGGAATTTGCAGTTCACTTGCTGTCATATATATTTCACTCCTTGACAGGTGCCAGTGTCATGATTTGATGTTATTCACCTCTCACCACATTACCTTACAAAGGAGATTTCTCATCTCGTCAAAGGGACGGTTAGACCTCTGGGATCCCCACTGATTGTAAAAATAAAGGAGACACGGAGTTGATGCAGCACCGTGTCACAGCCACACTCCCAACCACCCAGCTGTCAAGGGAACTGCAACCGGCCCCCATTTACTGGAATGGGGCCATTTTGCATGACCAGAGGGCCCTAAGCCAGATAAAACAGCTGTACACCAACACTGCACCCCCTTTATTCTCAAGATAGGTCATCACTTTATAAACAGGTAATACTCATTTACAGGGCTTATTGCTAGGATATACCATCAATGTATTAACATCTGCAGATTTTTTTGTAGATCTGGAGTGCTTCTGCAACTCAAACCTGCAACACTGAGGTCAACAGGAAAAATCTGTCAGAGGCTTTTTCACAATATAAACTGGCATGCTGCAGATTTAGAATTATGACCACAGATCAGTTTGCATGCCGATTCTTTTTCCACAGCAATTGGATGAGATTTCCAGATAATCAGTACCCCCCAGTATAAATCTACCCTTAAACTTTCAACTATGAAAGAGCCACAGCTGTATGTACAGCATATTAGCCCTATAGCTTTTTCTCTCATACAATACCACACCCAATAAACCCAAATGGAGATGAAGAGCCATATCATCTCTAATGTAGGCAGAGGTGGTAGTTCCAATTGCTGGACCAACACTGATGGCATATTCTATCAAGCACAGTGTGTAGCACGGCAATACGCCTTTAAATAATTTGTGAATTTGCTCCTTTGTAGCCTTTGTATGAAGTGACATGACACAGATGATAATTTAGTCCTTGTTTGTATACAACATATAAAGAGATTTCCTTGTACCTGGGCATCATACTTAACGGCAGCTGACAGAAGCACCACCGCATTCTCTTCACAGATACCTTGTTTTATGGTCTGTTGGCAGAGCTGCTTCAGTCGATTTTCTCTATACAATGTAGCTAGCTCCAAAAGTCCTGTAAAAAATAAGTAACACGTTGTAAATGAAGTCTCTGCCATATTGATCATATCCTCCTCCCCTGTGTGTCTTCCCTCCGAGGTCTTAAATTCTTTTATGTTCCCTCTATAAATCCCCGGTCATAACTTTTTTTTTTTTTATTATTATTCAAATCGACCCTTGAAACTTGTTTTTTTTTCAGTACAGTTTGTACTTTTGTGTGCTTACTAAAAAATTTAACCTACATATAGTGTTTAATATATATATTCATTTTTGGAAAAAATGCTGTAATGGAATAAATAAAATCTCAGAACATAAAATAACAGTTTGAGACAAGAGTTTAATTTTCCTTCTTCTTATTCATTTGACCTAACAATAGGGAATATGATCAGACAGCCCTGGCGTCTTTCAATAAAACTTGGGCTGTATACAAAATATGGGCTTAAATGCCATCACAGAGATTCCCTGTAACATAGTTACAAGGGGACCATCACTCAGTCTTTTCCTTAGAATGTTGCCACCAGCTTGGATTTTGGCATTTAAAGAGCTTACCAGCAAACATCAGAGGTACAGCTAAGGAAGGTGGAGTCTGCACAATCAGCATGACATACAGGCTCCTCATGATTTAGCAAGAGCAAACTCTGCATCGTGAAGCAGCTAAAGAGGATTTCCAGCAAATAAATGATTGTTCATTGAGGCCAGAATAGGTTATTAAAAAAAGTTACATACCTGTCCCCTGCCACTACCGCTCTAGAGCTCCCTGCCAATGCGCTCCTCTTGACTTCAGGCTTTCCATCCTGACACACAGGACAACTCGTGCTCCATTCACTTGCAATGAAGCACAAAGCTCCCTTGCATGTCAGGGTGAGCACCGAATGTCAAGAAGAGCAGACCACTGGGCAGCACCAGAGTATCAGCGATAGGGGACAGATTTGGAAGTATAACTTAAAAAAAATTGGTCCCAATAAACATTTGCTGAATACCACTTTTAAAGGCTTCGTACAACTTTTCTGCTGTCTGTAGATTGCAGAGTAGGCAGATGGAACAATAGAAGACTGCAGAATCGGACTATTACACATTTATTTTTGGTCTTCGATTACACAGACAAATATGTCTAAGAATCTACATAAACAGCAGTAGATTTTTAGTAAAGACAATTTGCATGAACATTTTAGTAATAACAAACAGTTGCATTTAGTCTTGAACAAACAGTGACACTGAAATAAAAGGAGCACTACATCAAATTAGAGGGGTTACTTGACATAGACATCTCTGCCCATCAGTCCTTATATAGCGCATACAGATGTCACCCATCTGTATGAACTGGAACAGAGAGCTGCAAGAATGGCTCCTGCAAAATTGTACAATTATTTGAATGGACCAACATATGCTACACAGGAAATCTGAAGTCCGATGCTGCGTCCACCAGAATAGCTGATCACACAGGTTTAGAGAAGCCAGCGCAGCAGGCAACCAGATCCTATTTTATTTATTTATTTATTTTTTTATCTCTACATTCTAACTTTTTTTTTTCATTGACAGCCATGGGAGGATTACAAATATTTCTAGAGGAAAATTCTGCTGATTCCTAAATATCCAATTAACCTACAGTCAGATGATGTATGACTGCTTTACTTAAATGTACACTGCCATTAGAAAGGCATATTATTCCTGAAAAAAAAATATTTTTTTCAAGTTTTAGCATTTTTTTTTTCTTATTTCGAAAGATCTATGCAATTGAAATTACATATAAAATATTGTCCTTCTTTAAATGTGAGAGAAAACATCTGTATTAGAAGGAAAACTAATCGCACTTTACTTCATCTGCTAATTATCTCTATAGTCATTACAAATAGTAGGTAATGTTAATGATTGCTCTATTATTCTCTCAACAGGTATAGGTAAGATTAGACTACACCATGGGCAATATATGAAAGGAAAATAGGGTAAGCTTTTTTCCTGCACTGGGGAGGGGGTTTCTTCACCCTTTACAGGTTATGGCTAATAACAATTACACTTCTCAGGCCATAGCCGACGAGAAAGAAGGACCGTCAAGCAATCCTCTCACTGCTGTGTTGTCAGAGCTCACAGAGGGGAATCAGAGACTAATGAACATAGGGAAACTTTGAAGAAAAAAAAAAAAAACACCCAATTTAAAGGTTCACTACAACCAACAATTTTCTTTTAAAATATTGACAAGCAATATGTGACTATTTATATAGACCTTTTTCTTTTAAGAGGTTTTATGGTGTTATAAAACCATAGCTGCTTTTCTCAACAGTGCCACTGTCCTCCATTGGTTGCATGCAGTATTGAAGCACAAATTTGTACTAGTGAGAGAAGCTGAACATATAAAATGTAGTACTTCAGTGGCATGGACACAACACCAATACATACCAATGGCATCCTCTGGAGAAATGCTGATATTATCTGTATACAGATACTCTAGGAAGGCGCGAAATACTGGATAAGAAAACTGGTTCATTTCAATTACATCTTCATTACTGTCATGTAAGAAGGAGCGAAAATGTTCACACCTAAAAAGGCAAGAAAATTAAAATATTAAATCCCACGTATTTTCTTCCTCTACGTGTAATGAGGCAACCAACGTATACCTGATCTGAAGAAGGACTTTGTGCACATGAATGTATCTCTCCTCAACTAAAAACTTCAAATCTGATGTCTCTGGATTGTCAAATTCCTTCTTCAGGGACTCGGCTACAGTCAGGTGATCATCTGGCTCTTAAAGATAAAAATACATTAATTACAGTGTAAAGTCAAGTATTTTCTAGATATGTTGTGCATCAGTTCTCCAGTGAAGAATACGTAAAGTACACGTAGTGCTCAACCATGTCAGCTAGTAACCGTTAAAAGGTCTAATGAACATATGACTAAAGGATTTGGCTCCCACACAAGGGTTAGGGGGTGCTCACGCAGCGTTTTGAATACGTTTTTCGATCCGAAAAATGTGTTCAAAAGCGCTGCGTAAAACACATCCAACAGGCAGGTGCGTTTTTGGCTGCGCTTTTGCTGCTGCAGAAACGCACCCTATAGTTTTCAATAGGGCGTCTGCTGCGTAAAACGGATCAAGAATTGACAAGACAATTCTTTGAACGGATCCGAAAGACGCATGTAAACACACATCGGTGATCACTCGTCTGAACACTGATACGCATTTTACATTGAAGGCAATGTAAATCACACTGCACATTGTTAGATGCGTGTTTGGGTCCGTTTAGGGTCTGTAAAATGGATCCAAACACGCATTTAAAAACATATCCAAAAACGCCGTGTGAGCAAACCCTTAGACACCACTGACATGACTTTGAACCAAATAAGGATCTCCATCCAACAAGTAATTGACAGTCTCTGTCCAGCTTTCATGTAAGGTTATGTCTACATGGCAGTGGACAAAAAACAACCTGAAAACCAAATCCCAAAAACGTTCATAAAACTGAGTTTTTCATCCACTGCCTGTCAAAAGCTGCTAAAAAAAAAAAAGGCTTTTTTTTTTTGTGCGCTCTAATTTTTTTTTTTTTTTTTAGCTGAAATGCACAGCATTATGTAGACTCCAATAGGAAATTTTCTGCCTGCTCAGCAAAAACGAGCTGAAAAAAAAACATTCTCTGGGGACAATAGAACGTTTTTACTATACAAGTCTATGGGACCCTTTTTTATAAAACGAAAAAATGCTGAAAAAACATGGATGTTTTTGTGTGGAGTGGAGACATAGCCTAACTATGAAGCCAACTAATATTTTGAAGATTTCTCACCAACAGAAAGAAGACGCCACATTATAGCAGGGGTGGAGAAGCAGGCGAACACATCATCTGTACAAGAGAAGTGGGTGAGATGAGGCGAGATGACCGCTTGTCCTCGACACTGGCCCCACATGAATACCTGACCACCTTGAGATTTAGCAGCAGACGTGTGGGATGAATGGCAAGCCGCAATTTCCACTATTCTGATGGAAAAAAACGACAATCATGTAAATGCTACATTTATCAGCTGCTCGCTAACACCAGCAAATGGATATATGCTACTCCACTTCTAGTATTTTTACACTCATTTACAAAACCACAGGATACTTTTCACCACTTATACAATATACAATTATACAGTTATACAATATACAGTTATACAATATACATGAAATTATGAAGAAATGCCATGAAAAAAAAAAAAAAGATAAAAGTTTTTATAGAATAATGAAAATATACATACATATGTATCTGTATATATCATGGACTGATACACACCTACAGACAGGAGGGTACTGCAGGATAATTTTTCTACGTTTTTGATACATATATGTGTTGGGCCATAAGATAGGGTGGAGAAATGAAATAAATTATTAAAACACTGATGGAATTTCAGAAATATTTAAATAAGAGAGTTTATTTAGAAGCCTCTGTGGATATATCATAAGTAGGCACACGCATTGATAAAGCTACTTGAGAGAAAAGAGTCGGGTATAGGTATAATGTCAAGTCATACATCTCTTAAAACAAAAGATCAAGGAAGGCTTTCTAATGGAAAACATTACTTATAAAAAAAAAATATAAACGCATCTTTGAGGATAAACGGGGGAGCGGAGGAGGAACAGCCCAGTTATTTTTGCTTATTAATCCTTTTTCTCCTCACTTATCTAATTTACCTAGAGGTTATGTTATGAGTGTTATGCAGTCTTAAGTTTTTAAGGCATGCACATATGATTACCATTTATTGATGGAAAAAATCATAACATTGAAATCCCAGTTATATATGTATAACTGGGATTTAAAGGGGTTTTCTCGCTACAAAAATCATGTCTCAGATTATGGGGACAGTAAAATAATCACTTTTGTAATTGGTTTGCTTTTACCTCAGTCACTGGTTTAGCAGATATGAGCTTTTCTGTAAATCTGTATTCTCTTTTGCTGCTGCTGGTGGGACACGCACCCTTTTCTGTGTTTGGGATAGTCGGGACAACACCGGTCGGATCCCGTCCCTAGACACGCCCCCTGCACTGTAATTGGCTGGCTGACATTTCATTCAGCCTGTTGGGATACGCCCCCAGCCAGGAAACGTCCTGGACACACCCCCCTGCACCATGATTGGCTGCCTGCACACTCTGTGTTTACTCCCCTCTGAGCTGTTGAAACCGAAAGTAAAACCACGGGCTGCTGGCTGTATACTCCTCTCCCAGCTCTAGGGTGAATGATCTAATTACTGGCTGTTTAAGTCACAGATCCCCTCATATAACACAGTGTTACATCCTCTGTTCCCTCCATATACCACAGTCTTTTGCCTGATAACAGAGGGAGAGGTCAGTGTGTATTCTTCCATATACAGTCATACAGTCTCCTGTCTGGTAACAGAAGGGGAGGAGGGGAGGGCAGTGTGCTTCCTCACATGTGTTTCATCATTCAGGCTGTGTGTATAACTGGTTATAGCACAGCAAGGAGCTTGTGGAGCCTGAAGGCTCTGCAGACACATCATGTACAAAAGGAGGTGCAGATGCGTGCAGACTCCTTTGTCTTCGACACTGCCCACACATGAATACTGACCTGATGAGTTTGCAGCAGACGTTAGTGGGATGATGGAAGCCGACAATTCCACTATTCTGTGGGAAAGAACGACAATCATGTAAATGTACATTTATCAGCTGCGCTACCCAATGGATATATGCTACATTCACTTCTAGTATTTTACACTCATTACAAGAACCAGTGTAAACTTTTCAACCACTAAGTCGCGTTATCAAGTATCATGAAATGTATGAAGTAAATGCACCTAAAGAAAAAAAAAAAGAGATAAAGTTTTAAGAACATGAAAATACATGACATATGTATCGGTTTATCCATGATGATAACACATACAGAGGAGGGTTACAGCAGGATAATTTCTCACGTTTTTGATAATATATGTGTTGGGCCATAGAATGGTGCGACAAATGAAATAAATTATTAAAAATGTGGATTCAGAGAATATTTATCAAGAGTTTTTTCAAAGCCTTGTGGATATATTTGAGTAGGCACCAGCATTATAAGCTCTTGAGAGAAAAGGTCGGGGTAGGCTATATGTCAAGGTCATACTGCTCTTAAACATGATAAATGGAGGCTTTCTATGGAAAAACTTACTTCTAAAAAAAAAATTAAACTCTTCTTTGAGGATAAACGGGGAGCGACGGAGAGGAACATGCCATTATTTGTTGTTATAATCCTTTTTCTCACTTATCTAATATCTAGAGGTTATGTTATGTGATTATGCAGTCTTAAGTTTGTTAAGGCATGCTATGTTACCATTTATTGGACTGGAAAAATCATACATCGAAATCAGTATAATGTATAACTGGGATTAAGGGTTTTCTCGCTACAAATACATGTCTAGATTATGGGACTAGTAAAATAAGCACTTTTGTAATTGGTTGCATTCCTCAGATCATTGGTTTAGAGATGAGCTTTTCTGTAATCTGTTTCCTGTTCTGCTGCATGGTCGGACACACACCCTTTCTGTGATTGGCTAGCTTGGAAGCAACCGGCTGGTCCTCCCTGACACCCCTCTGCATGTAATTGCTGGGTTGCATGTGTCATTCAGCTGTTGATAAGACCCCAGCCAGAACGTCTGACCAACCTCCCTGACAGATTCTGGCACACACTGTTTTACTCCTCTGAAGTTTGAAAACCGAGGAGTAAAACAGGCTGCTGGCTGTTAACTCCTCTCCAGCTTAGGGTGAATATAATTTACCTGTGGTTAGTCCAGATCCCTCATATAACACAGGTGTTACAATCTCTATTCCCCTATACACAGTCTATTTGCATTGATAAAGAGGCAAGTTCAGTGGATTCTTCCATATACAGCCAACAGTATCTGTATGGTATACAAAGGGGAGTGGTGGAGGGCATGTGCTTCCTCACATTGTGTTTACATCAGTAGTTCATAACTGGTTATAGCACAGCAAGGAGCTTGTGGGCCTGAAGGTCTGCACACATGAGAACAAACGTGCTGTCTCTTCAGACATCTTATCTTCTAACTCACACAGTATGATGTGGCAAGCTTCAGTGGGGAGCACTGCCTCCTAGGGATGGTAGAACACGCCTGGTCAGAGGAGAGACTGCCCTGGATTCAATCAATCTCTGATTGCATCAGACTGCCGGAAAGTAAAGGTAAAACCTTTAAGTTTTGTGTTATCGTTCATATGGTCATGGATAGTTCAACAGGAACCTGTGGCTATAAGAAGTACTGTCAATTTCATGAAACTGGCTGCGAAGTGGCCAATCATACGTGTTTTAACAGACAAGTCCACTCAGTACAAGACCCGCAATGGTCGACGAAAGAGTATGCATGTGCAATAAATCCAGTGAGTTGTCTTTCAAATGATGTTCGCGTGCTCCTGATTATGCAGAGGTTCAAAGGATGATGGGTCAGCACAGTGCTCAGGCCATTGCTGCACACTGATCAAATTGTCTGCACATGTCTGGCTCCCAAATAAGCTCCGTTAAACACAGTTAGCATGAAGAAGCATGCATGACATGATTACTGAACATGTCCTGTGTTCATAGACAAAGATAAATTTGGTTCATGGGCAGCATGTGTGGCTAGGCAACCAGGTGAAGAATACGGAAGACAAGGTGTCTTGCTACAGTTAAGCATTGGAAGTGGACAATTGGGGCTCCGAATGCTTGCTGCTGGGGGAGCTCAGTCACATTGAGAGAACCATGGACGCAAATTACAGTGACATACAGAAGCAAGCATGGTCCCTCCCTTCAGAAACTGGGTTGCTGGCGAGTATTACATGTAGTAGAATGCCCAACAACCACTCCAAGACGACCACTGCCTTGCTATAACGGAATTAGGTAAGGTGTTGGATGGTGTAGCATGTCTGCAGACCTAAACTCAATGATGCACCTGTTGGGCTCCTATGCTCAAACAGAAGGTGAGCATGCGCAAGGTCTCAACATCCCAAACTTGTCACGATATCTTACATTGTATAAGGATACTTCAGTGTTGTCCCATGGAAAAAAATATTATGCAATATTTACAAAAAATGTGAGGGGTGCACTCACTTTATGTATGTACACAGTATCTCACAATATATATTGAGAATGACCTAACGAAGGAATTGCCCACACCTGCCCATGAAACAGCCTTTGAGTCAATTGTCCAATTACTTTGGTCCCTTTAAAAACAGGGTGACATATTAAGGAGCTGAAACTCCTAGACCCTTCATCCAATTTTAATGTGGATACCCTCAAATGAAAGCTGAAAGTCTGGGCTATATATGGACCCATGTATGGAGCTAAGCCACAAAGAGGTTCTCCAAAAGAGGGAAGGAACTCCACATCAAGGATTCAAAGCGATTTGTCAAACCACCAAAGTACTATTTAAGATGTTTTTTGGAACCTGGGTTTTACTTTTTGAGTGATGGGGCAATTGACTCACAGAATTAATAGTAAACAGTACCATCTAACAGCCTTCTACCATCTTACTACCTAAAAAGTGACTATTTAGAGAGATCCTGGCATCTCCTATTCTAATCTCCTGATTCCAGCTGTATGGGTATGTTCACACGGCTTATTTTGACGTGGTTTTGGACGAGGTTTTCGGAGCGTTTCCTCGCCCAAAGCCTCATCCAAAACGCTTCCAAAACGCCCCCAGTTCATTTAATTGATTCCTAAGTAAAACCTCGTTGTAGTTCACACACGACGAGGTTTTTACACGCTTTTTTGGAAGCGATGAAAAAGAAGTGTCATGTCAATTCTTGAAGAGTGTTTTAGGTGCGTTTTTCGGCGTGGTTTTTGGCACGTTTTTGGCGCGTTTTTTGTCCTGGCTATTGATTTGCATGGGTGAAAACTTCGTTGAAAACCTCATCCAAAACCTCACTGAGAAACGCCTCCAAAACCTCTTCTGAAGAAGGGTGTTTCAGGCGAGGTTTTGGGATAAAAACCACTGGGAAACGCGCCTAAAACACGCTTCAAGATTTGGCATGACACTTCTTTTTCAGCGCTTTCAAAGAAGCGTGTTACATAGGAATCAATTAAATGAACTGGGGGCTTTTTGGACGAGTCTTTAGGCGAGGAAACGTTCCGAAAACCTCATCCAAAACCACGTCAAAATAAGCCGTGTGAACATGGTCTATGGGGCAATGGAGGTTTACAGCTTTCTTCACACTTATCTGGTACTACTGATAACACTTACCTCTCAAAGAAAAGCCAGAAAAGTAATGGGCATCAGGGAACGTTAGAAAAAGGATATACAAAAAAACAACCACATACTTTTAAAAAATAAAAAAATACATATAATAGATATTGCTTATCAACAACTAATGATGGTAGTGTCCCTTTTAGTATATACAGGGAAGTAATACATCTCTTTTCGAAAATATTCTACAAAGTACACCCTATATTCAGTTCTCATTACAACATATCTAAAAGTCTAAGGGTGACATGTATGGTTTTTGGCGCTTAAGACACCAATTAGTGATGAGCGATTGTGTCAACTATCGTCATCGAGTCGATATCAACAATTATCATGACGATAGCATATTATCGCCGATGTCCATTAAAGTCTATGGGAAAGGAACAACAGCTTAATTCTTACACCCAAACAGGCGTGGAGAAGCTGGAATTAACATCCACAACAGTAAACTGGATACGTGCTACATCTTGGGCAACACACTTAGGTTGTAAAAGTCACAGAAAAAAAAAATCACAGACCATTCACTATCCCTGTCTTGCACCACAGCATGACCCTTAAACCTGCATCACCCACAAATTAAAAAGTGCCAGAAGGCAGTATGATTTGAACCATCATTTTACTTGAACTGGACATTGACTATCCCTGTCCTGGAACGCAGCAGGACCCTTAAACCTGTCTGACCCACAGATTAAAAAGTGCTGGAAAAAGGAGTCTGTAAATGTTATATGGATTAATATGGCGGCCTTCGCACCACTGACTACAGGCACAATTTACTATGAAATATGTATAACACAATATGCGTACAACTGAGCTTTTTGCGCCAAACAGACGCACGGACTTCAATAAAACTATTTAAAAGTTATAGGGATAAGTTATGCCGGTTTTTGGGAACACTGACACGCAGGGATTGCAATAGAAATGCCTCTCCTCCTTCTGCCCAAACCCCCGTCCCCCCGCCCTGCGTGATTGCAATAGAACTGAACACACAGGGCCAATTTCAACTGCTAGCAGAGGTTTGCGGGCCCAAAAAGTGGTAGAAAATAATCATATTTCAATTGAAGATCACAGAACACACTGAGCTGCAAAATATGTTCCTTTCAAATGCCTCTCCGGCTGCCGGCCGGGCCCCCCCCCCCCACTGCATCCCCACGGCTACACACACCAGTAGATATCCTTAAAACTTTCTCTAACTAGATAAGAAGTGAAATTCTCTAATCTAACTCTATTCTAAGCTGTAGGTAGGTGGATGGCTTCTTGTATTAGAAGAGACTATCTATCAGAGCTGTTAGAACAGCTATTGTTTAGACACAGAGAGACACGTCCTGCTGTGAAGTGTGATAGAGTATGAGCTCAAACAGGAAATGCAGCTGCATAGATAAAACGAGGTCACGTGATTTTTGCAGCCAATGAGATCCATACACTGCAAAGTGGCGACATTGTACATCCCCCTCACCCCCCTCTGTCCTCGGAGCTGATTGGCTGGCCGCCAAAATGACAGGAAACGCTGAAAATGGCGCGATAGTAATAGATTATCTGTCAGATTTTCACCTAAAATATCGCGTGATAGGCAATTTCTGATCGCCTAAAAACCGTGCCGATTTCAACTTTTGTCGATAATATTGCTCATCCCTAACGCCAATTTTTCTGCGCATAATATTAGTGTAGAATGCGCCTGATTTATGAACCTGCTCTACTGCAGGTCATAAATCAGACGCGTTCTAGCGCATTAACGACATTTCTGGCTCAGGTAAACTACTTTGAAAGTAGTTTACCTGTTCCAGCGCTAATGCGCCTGGAATTGCCATACTGAAGCTATAAATCTATAGCTTCGTACGGTTCTAGTGCACCCTGCATCCCGCATGCTCCCCAAAATCAGGCGCATTACAAAGTGCCGCGAGTGCACTGTAATGCACCCGATATTAGCTTGCGGGCGATTTAAACCTATTGTGAACGGGGCTGCGTTCACACATGCTGCCCTAAATGTTGATGATTAGAATACGCTGTCTTTGATCATTACTGACACTAAGGACTTAAGCACAGTAAATTAAAAGTATCAAAGAGCAAGCAACACAATCCATATGGTCAGATCACTGATGGGGACAATGTATACAGTGTTCACAAAAGGCTGAATATTGCTACATCCCTCAAGGTCTTGCATTTAAATATTTTTTTAAAGCATTTAAATCAGTGGGGACCAGGTGTATCACTTTTATGGGGACTAATAAATATATAGCAGCGATGTATGGCCGAGAAAGACTACCTTGTAAGGTTAAAATTACGCAGCATGTCTGGATGTCTATGCATTTTACTCCTACTGCATTCTTCACATATTACATACACTTATATATACATAACAATTTATTACTTGACTGATTGGGTTGTGCGTTTCAGTAACACATTAACCTAACTTTAAGAAAGAACAGCAAATTATCTCCAAGGCACATGACATTACATGAAAGCCATCAGGTCTCTGTCAAATCTTACACCATATTTGCCAAGTTCAAGAGGAAATTCCACTGCGAACACTGATATTCCTATTTTTTCCTAAAAGCTGTGTCTCTCATGAAGTAGCTCTACTGCTTTGGAGCTGCCATGTTGCCTTTATGAAAGTAGGCAGTGTTAACCGTATGGTACTTGGATAATGCTGGGCAGCCTAATTATGGTATCCTGCGCATAATAAGATGTACAATCAATCAACATCATTAACCTATGGTGTGAAATCCTTCAGAAAAATAAGGCTAGATCCACACAGTATCAGGCAAAAACCGTCAGAAAGCCGACCCTTTTTTTCCAGTGGTTTTTGTCACTGTATTTGCAATAACCGTGGTCAGTTCTAATTTTTTTGGGCCATCGGCCCTAGATCTGCAGGCGTCAGAAAACGAGCTTAAAAATATGACCTGTGTAGGTTACAGGTCGGTTTTTCTATTTAAGTCTATGGACATGCAAAACAGTCGGATTTTGAGCAGTTCGAAAATACTAAAACCACTGAAAATCCGACCGTTTTCTTGTACTGTGTGGACATAGCCTAGGGGTGCTCCATAGTGTGAAATAACTATATTGATCCAAGAAACACTATTGTCTGTTGAAAATATTGTATCCTGAGGCCATAGCACCTTAAAGGGGTTGTCTCACTACATTGATTCCTCTTACCTCACTCCTGTTTTCTTGGTTTCATTTTGAATTCAGGGGCGTGTTTACTGGCTTCCACTAGACTGCAGTAGAAGCCAGGTCTGTAGCTATAGCAACCAGTGCTGGCAGCCTATCAGGAGAGATCTAACAGATCTGTATCTATAGCGACCTGAGGAGCTGATGCAGCCCTTACAAGAGAGGATATCTCAGAATAGGTAGGATACTGTTAATGGACATATATTGCAAAGTGACTTGTTTTTGAAAGACCTTTTAACATAAAAAGCAATCCTTGTAGTGAGACAACCCCTTTAATGCCTGTCTGTCTGGTTCACCTATCCGAAATACTATGCTCCAATCCTACATTACTTTGGTCCCCAAACCTGGGAGATCCCATGGATTGTGCTAACTACCGTTCTATAGCTTTACTAAATACTGATTTGAAACTTTTTACTAAAATTTTGTTTAAATTGATTCTCCAGTTGCATGCCCCACTTGATACATAAGAATCAAGTGTGATTTATTCCTTAAAGGCAGGGAAGTGATTACATTTGTTGGATGATAGGTCTTATTGATGTTGGGAATATAACAGGGGAGAAAGCTTTGTTGTTGAGTTTAGATGCAGAAAACGTCTTCTACTGTCTTAACTGGTCATTTTTATCAGCACCACTTAAAGAGAACTGGTCAGCTACTTTATGCTGTAGATTACCAATCCTAACTCTGTGTGTTTTACTCCGAAATGCTGTGGTGTTCCCGGGTAAAACACCCAGTGAAGTTGCACCGGGTGCGGGGAGATGAGTTGACTGACAGCTCTCTCCCTATAGACAAACAGGGGAGAGGGCCGTCAGTCAAGCTGAGGGGCTGGGGAGAAGCCACACATTGGACCGGGCACAGCAGCTTCTCCCCGCACCCTGGACAACTTCACTGGGTGTTTTACCCAGGAACGCCGCAGCGTTTCAGAGTAAAACACACAGGGTTAGGATCGGATAACCTGCAGCTATTTTATGCTACCCGTCGTTCAGGCGGAATAAAGTAGCCGACAGCTTCCCTATAAGATCTTTGGGTTTCCAGGCCCGTTTATGGTCATCTACAAATTGTACTCTACACCTTCTTCTACTATTAGGCTCCCTCATACTGCTTCTCCTCCGCTTCACATTCATAATGGTACTTGGCAGGGTTGTCCAACATTACTTGTTTCCCTTTGCATAGAGCACTTGGCTATAGCTATTCGTTCAAACCCCGATATTCAAGGTATCAGGGTCGGAAGTCAGAAGAATAAGTTGTCATTGTATGCTGATGACATTCTTCTGACCTTGGTTAACCCCCATATGTCTCTTCCTAGTTTGCACTCTCTTCTTGGGCAATTTGGAATATATTCGGGATATAAGGTGATATGTAAGGCTCTCAAGCTTATTTGGATCTAGATAAAATTTCCCTACTATAGACGAACAAAACTCTCTAAAATATTTAGGTATTCCCCTAAGGGTACATTCACACGGCTTAATTGCGGGCGTACTGTACGCCCCGCAATTATGCCAGGTGTTTGTGGAGTCGAGCTCATCGGCGCGTATTCTTGCGATGCGGGGGGGCCAGAAGACCGCCGGCCTCATAGACATGCATTACTGACATGTCACTTATCTCTTATCTCCCCGCGCGTACAATACGATCGTATTGTACGCCCACAGGGGAGGAGGCGTAAATCCATAGTTCTCTATGAAACTGGGGTTACCGTAATGGTTGGGGCGCATTTCACTCGTATTAGAGCGCAGTACGCCGAGAAATACGTGGCGAAATGCGCCCCAAAATAAGCCGTGTGAACATACCCTAACATCTACTTATGTCTCCCTCTATAGTCGCCTTTTGGGTCGTTGGAATCCCTTTCAGATCTTCTTTAGCCAGATAGCTGCAGTTAAAATTACTATTCTTCCCAAATTAATGAATTTATTTGAAACCTTACCAATTACAGTTCCTATGTCTGTTCTAAGATCTCCTCAGGCTGTCTTGATCTACTTCATCTGGAGACGCAAAAGGCAGAATTCCAAAGAGTGTCCTCCTCTATAGTAAATCTGTGGGTGATCTGGCAGTTCCATACTTGATTAAATGTTATTGGGCTTTGTTGTATCCTTGCATGGTCCTCCCTGTTTCCGTTCTTCCGATGGATGGAAATAAAAAAAAATCTGGTGCATCCTAACTCCCTCTTGTGGGCTACATCTCAAGTTACTTTTAACACGTCCTTGCTCAACTCTATGGCCTTGACTATAAGTATCTGGAAGAAATGCTTCCAAAAATATGATCTCTGGTCAGAGACCTTAGTACTGGAGAGGGGGTGGGGGGATCAGAATTTGCAAATCTGGTTTAGAGTTGCAGATATTAATTTTAGGAAGATGTTACCATTCTCTGAGATCGAATCTTAGGTATAGACACATTCTCAATTCCAACATCATTTGAAAAAATTTGCTGGCCTGGAGTCTCCACTGAGGGTTTGATCTCCGCTATTTATCAGCTTTTGATTTGCTCTACTTCTGACACCTCAATTTAGCATAATTATATGTCCAAGTGGGAGAAATCTGGAAACCTCCCTTTCTCCTCAGACTTGGCAGTCTATTCGTTCCTCTCTGTTATATATAAGGAAAATCAATATAAAATTTTCATATATTGGTATCAAGAACCCCTCTCTACTGCATAGATTAAATAGCGATATTCCTGTCTTTCTTTGGAGATTTGGTAACCATGTGGCAGTCCTGCTAAATATTTTTTGTGATTGTTGATATATAGTAAACTGTTGGTTAGTGGTCCAGTCTCTTTCCTCTGAAACATTTATATTAACGATTCCTTTAGATCCTCGGACATATATTTTAAATGTTCCCTACCATTTATTGGGTTGGAAGTCTGGAGCACTTTTTCTATACATCCTATTTGTGTATTAGAAGAAAAAATAAGGTTCAGTTGTTAGCTTTAAAAGTTACAAATGTCAGATTTCTCTTATATTCTGCTTTATAAGATATTTTTTCTGTAATTGTTACATATTTCTTTTTTGCATTAAGAAAAATTCTTAATAAAAAGAAAGTGAAACAAAAAAAGAAAGTGGTTTCTAGCAGATCTTTCTGGTTTTTATATGTAAGGACTTGCTTTCTCTGTATTAGGAGGCCATTCTCATCTTTTCTTTGTCTCTGTTCGTAGTATCCACTAGGATACCATGACAATCTGTACCCCAACATACACCAGAACAACAGAAAAAAAATACAGTCTTATTTGGACTAGGTTTGCTCCCTTTTCTGAACAAAAACGCTCTCCGTGCTAGAATCAGAAGTGTGGTATACGCTACAATTAATATTGTATATGAATATGTTGTTATGACATTTGGTAATACAAATTCACCTCCAACGAGTCAGGGGGATTGTTAGTTAATTGCCATTTATCAGCACAGTTGAATATGTAAGTAACATCTCTGTTCAAATGGAAGTGCTGCTAAATCACTTTATAATGTATAACATCTTAGAAGAGTAGTGCCCTGAAGGCCAAATGCAGCCCCTCTTTCATATGTGAGCTGCACAATACATAGCTCCATGAAGCTTTCCTGCTGCGTGATCTGTATACATACATTGCTCTATGTCGCACACAATATTTTATGTCACATTTTTGGGGGTCAGTAGGGACTGACACCATAGGCGTCGGGTAGATGTGGATCCTCTGGGCCACCGCGAGCGTAGATGGTAAGGTGGAGACCATGCCAGGAAGCAGAGTCTGAGGGGAACCCCGTCTTAACGGTAGTTAATAGCACGAACAAGAACCAGAGGTCAGGAGCTCAGATAGACACTAATGAGCCAACGCTGAAGCAGAGGCAGGAAGTTTCTTTAATCACAGGTCATAGGACAGGTAATTGGTGCAATCAAATATAAAGTAGAGAAATGCTCACCGGGAGTCCCAGGTATATATGCTGTCGTCTAATCCTCGTTATCCCACGGTGCTATGGAAAAACAATCGTCCGGCTGTAGACGTTGATTCAATGTTGAAACATGGAGGTAATCCAGCACTCATGTGTGATAATTCCACAAAAAAATGTTAAAAAAGGATTAAAAACATCCAAAAGGTAACATTGTTGCCCGTTGGATGTTTTGTTAAGGCCATGTCCCCACGGCACGGGTTTTCGGACGTTTTTATCAGCCGGTTTGCGGTTTTTCAGACCGCCTGAAAAACCGGCCGAAAATGAGCACACTGGTGCTCAATGGAAAACCTATGCAGCAGTCCCCACTGCACGGGTTTTCCGACCCGGCGGTTTTGTCGCCGCGCGGGTAAAACGATCGAACATGCACTAATCTTCGTCCGGTTTCCGGACGGAAGATGTGCTGCTCAATGGGAGGGGGGAGGGCTGTTCTCCGCTCATCAGTAGAGAAAAGCTGACCCCCCCCCCCCCCCCCCCCCGCCGTGGGAGGCGCAAAACAGGAAAATCGACGGTATTTGTCCACTGCCGTGTGAACGCTCCCTAATCCTTTTTTAAAATTTTTCAACTAAAAAGAGTGTGTTTTTTCTAAATACGCTTTGTGGAATTATCACACACGACTGCTGGATTACCTCCATGTTTCGACAGGTAATTGGTACACTGTGCGTTCCTTTAAATTCAGACCAGAGAGGGCACATGCAGTCATAGAAAGGAACAAGGGAAGGAGCTGGAGTGAGAATAGGTGAGCACCCAGCAAACAAGGAACACAGCAGGGCAGCATGGAGACCGAGTTGCAGCAGCAGGGACAGGACCGCAGCGGGTGTGAGGACATAAACTGGCACCGGGACATGTTGCACTCCACAGCAGTGACAGTCTCCACTTTCTTTCCACTGACATCCCCACTATCATAATGGGTGACTTTAATCTCCCCATCGACACCCCCCACTCTGCTGCCAGCAAACTCCTCTCACTCTCCTCTTCCTTCGGCCTCTCCCAGTGGACCTCTGGAGCCACTCATAAAGATGGACACACGCTGGACCTCATCTTCACCCGCCTCTGCCCCCTATCTGACTTCTCTAACTCTCCACACCCTATATCTGACCACAACCTGCTTACCTTCTCCACACTCCACACCCCACCTGCTCCTCCTGTCTCACATCTAGTACACCCCCGCAGGAACCTACAAAACCTTAACCCTCGCACACTCTCTGACTCTCTTGCACCTCTCTCTACCATATCCTCATTTGATGACCCTGACACAGCCACTGCTTTCTACAACCACACAATCTCCTCCACACTCGATTTGGTCACCCCTCTCACACACAACAGAACCCGCAAAATCAACAGACAACCCTGGCACACAGACTTCACTAAACAGCTGAGACGAGCTTCCAGAATTGCTGAACGCCGCTGGAAGAAAACCCGCTCCACCAATGACTTCACCACAATTAAACAATCACTACACACATTAAGTCTGCACTCACACCGCCAAACAGGATTACTTCACCACTGTCGTATCCTCCCTGGCTCACAACCGAAGACAACTTTTTAACACCTTCAACTGTCTCTTCCGTCCACCAGCACCTCCTCCCCCATCTCTCCTCTCAGCAGACAACTTTGCCACCCACTTTCTAAACAAGACCAACCTCATAAGAGAAAGCTTCACCCCACTGTCCCCTTCGCCCACATCCATGCCTGCACAGTCCTCCCTGCCACCCCTTCTACCTTCACCTTGCACTTCCCCCCGAACTTGCTTCTCCACTATCACTCATGACAAGCTCTCCTCTCTACTCTCCAAATCCAACCTCACTATCTGTAACCTTGATCCACTGCCATCCCACCTCATCCCTGACCTTAGTGCTGTTATTATCCCAGCCCTCACCCACCTTTTCAACCTATCACTAACCTCTGGTATCTTCCCTGCCTCTTTTAAGCATGCCACCATCACTCCGATCCTAAAGAAACCATCTCTTGACCCCTCCTCTGTGTCGCCCCATCTCACTGCTTCCATTTGCTTCTAAACTCCTCGAGCAGCACGTCCATCTTCAACTGTCCTCCCATCTGTCCTCCAACTTTCTTCTTGAACCATTGCAGTCTGGTTTCCAATCCCATCACTCTAATGAAACTGCCCTGACCAAAGTCACCAACGACCTATTAACCGCTAAAGCCTCACGCCACTACTCGATCCTCATAGCATCACACAGCTTTCAATACCACCTGTATGCTGATGACACCCAGCTCTACATCTCTAGCCCAGACATCAACTCTTTATTGTCCAAGATCCCAGATTGCCCATCGTCCATTTCCTCCTTCTCCTCCCGTCTCCTAAAACTTAATGTAGAGAAAACTGAACTCATCATCTTTCCACCGTCCCACTCCATCCCGCCACCTGATTACAGTCAACGGCTCCACACTCTCACCGGTCCCGCAAGTCCGCTGCCTTGGGATAACCCTTGACTCTGCTTTGTCCTTCAAACCACACATCCAAACACTCACCTCTGCCTGCCGCCTCCACCTGAAAAATATCTCTCGCATCCGCTCATTCCTTAACCCGTTCACTAAAAAAATGCTGGTCCATGCCCTCGTCATCTCCCGCCTAGACTACTGCAACATCGTTCTCTGTGGCCTCCCGTCTAGCACTCTTGGCTCCCCTTCAATCCATCCTCAACTCTGCTGCCCGTATTATCCACCTCTCTCCTCGCTACTCCCCTGCCTCTCCTCTCTGCCAATCCCTTCACTGGCTACCCATTGCCCAGCGAATTCCACTTCAAGTTTCTAACCATGACCTACAAAGCGCTCCATAACCTCTCCCCTCTATACATCTCTGCCTTAATCTCCAGATACTCCCCCTCACGCAATCTCCGCTCCTCACAGGACCTTCTTCTCTGCTCTCCCCTTATCAGCTCCTCACACAAACACCTCCAAGACTTCTCCCGTGCTTCCCCCGCACTCTGGAACTCACTTCCCCAACACATCAGACTCTTCCACTTTCACCAGCTTCAAAAGCAACCTGAAAACCCATCTTTTCAGGTTAGCCTATAAACTATAGTACCCCTTCTGTCACTACACCCTCTAGGAGCTGGTCACAACAGGAACAGGTGAGGGATTCAAGAAAGACTTAGATAACTACTTACAACTTAATAATATTAACCCCTTCCTGATGGACAGTCATAATAATATTGCTCTGAGTTTTTTTCCTCCTCGCCTTCTGAAAGCCAGCATTTTTTTTATTTACATCCACATAGACATATGAAGGCTTTTATTTTGCGGGACAAGATGTACTTTCTAATTATGTTATTGATATTACCATAGAATATACTGGGAAATCGCAAAAAAAATTCTAAGTGGGGCAAAATGTGAAAAATAACCTACTTGCGCCATGTTTGCGGGTATTTTGCTTTTACGGCGTTCAATCCTCTCCTCCTGTATCCACATTTTTCCCCACCCTTGATTGAACTGTGATGGACATACACTACTCACAAAAAGTTAGGGGTATTTAGCTTTTGGTATAAATATTAGGACGAACACAAAATTTCTTAAATTTGTTTTTAAATTAACTAAATTGGATAATCTATTAACTTTAGAATGCACATGTCCAACTGTTCAGTGTTTCAGTGCTTTTTGCACAACTTGCTGATCTCTAAGGAGCTTAATGGCAAAATTCACAACAGGTGTTTGATCCCTGAATCGCCCAATACATTTAGGGGATCGATTTTAATTGGGATTTAAACAGTCATCATCATGCTATTCACATTTTGACATAAGACCAAGAGAACACCTTACAATTCATCAACAGTACTTTGCCATTGTGAGGTTTCAAGCAGGATGCTCTCAGACGGAATTAACCACTGAGCTTAGAGTGTTAGTGTGTCATCAGCAGGTTGCAACATAGATACAGAGAGACTGGAAGAGTCACAGAAAGGCAAAAAAGTGGACATCCTTTGGTTACATCACACACTGATAACTGCTTCATTGTAAAAAATGTCCTTTGGAAACGGTTGATGAATGCCACACAACTCCAGGCACGTTTAAGGGAAGTGAGAGGCAATGAAGTGTCGTGTCAGACCATTCGTAACAGTTTACATCAGCGTGATCTGCGTGCTGGACACATTATCATCACCACTTACTACTTTTGATGTCGGCAGTTGTAGCTCCTGAACAAAGTCACATACGGTGAACTGGATAGGTGGGTATACAAGGTGTGCCACAGGTTGTCTGCACACATGTCCCTCCATGTCATTATGAGTCAAAGAGTCTATTAATCAGAATAGCAAAAAGGGAAGTATTATTGGCTTTCAGGCTAACGAGTGCATGATTTCTGAAACTGCGCAGCTTGTGATCTGTTTACGTGATGCTGTGGTGACAGTGTATCATGAGTGGACAAATGGCACCATTGCGAATAAGCAACGTGAAAACAATGCACCATATGCCGTGGAGAGGTGGACCGATGTACTACTTTGGAGCAGCTCACCACCAAAATGAACCAGGGGGCTACCAGAGGTGTGTCTCAAACAGTTCAGTGTACCCTAATGCAAAAGCTGCTACAGACTCGGGGTATTTTAAAACATGCTGTATTTTTCTGCCGGAAATTCAAAAACTGACTACGGTTTTTAGTGCAAACCTGCGGCAAAAACCACAGTAGGGCAATGTTAAAATGCCATCGGCTTTTGGAAACCATTTTAACATTGCTGTGTACACATAGCCTAAAGAAAAGGTTCAAAAATGTTAGGCAGTGTAAAAAAATCATAAATAGGAGCAAGTATACCCTATACATTTATACTAGTAGCCTACACTTTATTGCCTTCTGCTGTGAAACAACATACTAGCACATATGTAGTTTCTAAACTCCCTGCAGCCCTGTGTGCCATTAGGCTGTGTTTACACAATGCTTTTCATGCCTAAAATGCACCTCAAATATCCCACTGTTCTCTATTGCAAAATACACCATTGGAAACATAGTGCATTTTCTTTATTCTTTGTTTTAACCAATATGCACCACACAAATCAGAAACATGTCACTTCTGGATGCACAAATGTGTGTTTTACAATAAAGGTTATGGGGAATTGGTAAAAAGAAAAAAAACACACCAATTTTATGTATATTTTGCTGCTTGACACTTAATTGGTGCATTTTTTGACGTGTAAAAAAACAGCATAATAATGCATGAAAAAACAATCCGTAAAATTATCATGTTTTTCTGTGAATTAAGACTTATAGTGATTCCAATGCTAAATGGAAACTTGCATACTAACTTTATATTGGAACCTGTAAAGCAATTACATCACACAAGATTGGTAGTATAATGTTGTACCGTGTTAGCCATAGAAAGTAGTAGAAGAGTGAAGAAATCAGGCGATACCTTTTAGAGGCTGAGTATATTTGATGGTGAGCTTTCGAGAGGACTAGCTCTCTTCTTCAGACATGGTGTTAACACCATGTCTGAAGAAGAGAGCTAGTCCTCTCGAAAGCTCACTATCAAATATACTCAGCCTCTAAAAGGTATCGCCTGATTTCTTCACTCTATCACACAAGATTGAAATCAATTCCAAATATAAGCTTACATAAACATACCTCTCTTTATCCACACATACTTGAACAGGGTAGGACTGGTTACTTTTATTTCCGGTTCCCAACTGGCCGTAAGAGTTGGCTCCCCAGGCATACATTACACCTTCATCCGTCAGTGCCAGAGTATGAGCGTAGCCACAGACAACCTACAAGAGACACTGGACATCAGCTGCAGGGCATAAACAATACGTTCAGGTGCTATTAACATTTATAAGGTTCTTAGCAAATAATAATATGAGCTAATAGTAATTCCAATGCTCACGCTCTGTAGTCAACGAGTATCTGTTCAGCGTGACTTACAGAACATTCAATAGAGGAGGATGCAGGATCTGAGCAAAGCCACCAGTAAGCACCTCTGTCGTCCCAAATACAAGCACTAGGGCACATCTACTATGATAATTGCATCACATGCCTTAAACTACATTATGTTTTAGCCACTGAACAAGTAGTCGTCACTGTAAGCAGCTCGATGTGTTTGCCAACCTGTCCACCAGGGCTGCTAGGAGCAATTATATTACATCTTATAGCTAGAGTCTTATTCCTTTATGTGTATATTCACTGCAGTACAAATCTTTCTGTTTTAACTGCAGTTGCAATGTATAATGTTCCCAAACCTTTTATTATATTATATATATATATATATATATATATATAAATATATATATATATATATATATATTATTCAAACAAAAAAAAATAGGTGGGCATATTCAATTTGATTAAAATGCAAACTGAAGACCTCAATTTTATTCATGTACAGAGAATAACAGTAATGCATTTAAACTGTTTCTTGAGTTCAATATTTGTATTGTGTGCTACTGTATTTTTGTTGGAGAATTAACATTTTTACAGCCATAACAATGTCCATGCCAGTTGCAATACTGGTGCTGGCTAACTTTGATCTTTTTTGGCTTTGTTTGGAGGAGAGGTTGCTTCCTTCTTGGCCCTCAACTCCTGCCATCTTTCTGCTTGAGCTCTTTATAGATCAGTGAGAATGGAGCCTATTGCTCTGAATGTATGGCGGCTTTTGCCCCCCACATAGAGACAAGTAAGGGACCCACCTAAAGAGGTTACCTTGATCACGGTAGGTGGGCATACATAATATAATCACAATGCACCTAAAAAAATACCAAGGGCGACATGCATGAAGTTTGGTGTTAACACGCCAAATTTCATGCGAATAATAATGGCATAGAATGCGCCTAATTTATTAACCCGCTCTACAGCAGGTCATAAATCAGGCGCTTTCTAGCACTAGGACATTTCTGGCTCACGTAAACCACTTTGAAAGTGGTATGCCTGTTCCAGCAGTAATGCGTCCAGAAATGCCGGAGCGAAGCTATAAACATGTAGCTTCGCTATGGCTCTAGTGCGCCCCGCCTCCCACACGCCGCTAAGATCGGGCGCATTACAAGGTGCCGCAGGCACCCGAGGATGGAGTGCGAGAATGGAGTGCAGGAGATTTAAAAAATGCATGAACGGGGCTGCGCCTGATATCGGGCTGAAAAGACACCACATACAAAGCCCCGTTCATAGGATCATAGTAATGCATTTTAAATGTTTCAGAAGTTCAATGTTTGTATGGGTTGTAGTGCCTACTGGGTGCTATTGTATATTGCGTGTGAGAATTTTTATCTTTAACTACTCTATCACATATCAGCATGTGTGCCTAGAAAAAAAAAATCGTGAAATGAATACAACAGGGCAATAGAACCAAATGAAACAATACTATTGGCCTACTGTATAGTGCACCGATTCATGATCAGAAGAAGTCTTTAGTATGTATTTATTTGATATTGCCTCTCTCTAAACTTTCTGCATTAAGGGATAAAATCAGGAATTTATCCTATAGAGCACCAGTGATATATTATCTCCTTGGATTATAGCAAGTTGTTAATCAAACACACCTGTTCCACCCGAATACCTTGAAGAGCAGCGATTCTGCACGGCGTTGGCTGGTTTCCACTGCTACCCAACCCCAGCTGTCCATTTCCGTTGTAGCCCCACGCATAGACCTTATCGAAGAAAAAAAGATAAACACAGTGTGGCTTGTGATTCCTGGTCCAGGCATTATTTTATCAGCTTGTTACAAAACCCAGATGCTGAGGAAGAATGCACAGTGCAGACAATTTTTGTCTTTAGAGAATTTAAAAGAGAATTATTATACTTTAATCTGTAAATTTCCCTGACTTGCAGTTGATTACATCAGGTTCATGAGTTTCGCTATAGATGGAGAGAAGAGCAGAAACACATTAATCCCATACAGATAGTGAGACTTGCTGGAAGATCAGTCTTTAAACACAAGCGGTCTATCAAGTTTAGATTAAACAAGTTATTAGATAGCAATATGTGTCAGACCAAACAATGTTAGTTCACTAGATACATGTCCTTCCCAAGTTCTCCATTATCTTATGTCTTATAAGTATATTACAAGTAAAGATCAGAAATGGATAGAGACTGTAAACACTGAAGGGGTTTTATCGCTACAAAGATCATGTCTCAGATTATGAGGACAGTAAAAATAAGCACTTTTGTAATTGGGTTGCATTACCTCTGTCACTTGGTTTAGCAGATATGAGCTTTTCTGTAAAACTGTCTTCTGTTTCTGCTGCTGATTGTCGGGACACTCCCCCTGGCAGGATACAGCCCTTAGACACGTCTCATGCACAGTGATTGGCTGGCTGACATTTCATTCAGCCTTTTGGGATACGCCCCTAGAAGGAAACGCCCCGGCCACACCCCCTGCGCTGTGATTCGCTGCCTGCATACTCTGTGTTTTCTACCCTCTGAGCTGTTAAAATTGATCGTGAAACCAAGGTCTGCTGGCTCTATATTCATCTCCCAGCTCTAGGGTGAATGATCTGGGCAATTACTGGCTGTTTAAATCACAGATCCCCTCATATAACAGAGTCTTATAGAGCCTCCTGCCTGTTAACAGGGGGAGATGGGGAGGGCTGTGTGCATTGCTCCATATAACCCAGTCTGTTGCCTGGTAACAGAGGATAAGGGGGGGGGCAGTGTACACTCCTCACATGTCTCATCAGTTCAGGTTGTGTGTATAACTGCATATAGCACAGCAAGGAGCTTGTGGAGCCTGAAGGCTGCAGATATAAGAAGAATGCAGAAGGCTACAGAGCTGTTATATCCAGACAACCTTCTGCATCCCCTGCTTCATACAAAATGATGATGTCACAGTTCTTCAGTGAGGGGAGACACGCCTCCTGGGAGGAGAGACACGCCCCTGGATTTCAAACTCAATCAGAGAATTAGCTGAAGAGCACGAACAGTTCAAACGATAACACCCCTTTAAGACAGGGACCACCTTACCGAGCCAAATTAGTTATTCTTGGGGACAGAACAAATTTCCTCTGCCCAGATCGTTTTGTTTTTTTTTAAAAATACAGCTGAAAATGGATACGAAATACAGAAATGACATTATAAGCAAACTCCATACGTGTATATGCCAAATAGTAGTCCCAGCTGATGCAGAGCCAGACACATTTCCCCATGAAAGTGTTATTAACAGTACCCAATAAGAGCCAGCGACAGTAACCTTAGCGCTCAATTACAGTGTCAGCCACAGTAATGGAAAATGTCAACATACCTCCACCATGCTGCTCTGCACACTACTGTGAGAACTGTGCCAGTCCTTCCCTATTCCCAGGAATGGGAACAAGGGAAAGTGGTCTGCACGGAACCCCAAAACAATGTTTTAAAAGGGCATGCAATAGGTAACTAGTTGGGTTATATGTTACTACCGATAATAATGATGGCCATTTTTTCCCATATTTTTATGAATAAGGTTATGATTCTGAAAGGTCCTTTCACTAACTTATATTAGCAATCTTCAACAACGCCCCTGAAAAAAATGGAAAAAAACCCGGGTCACCTGTAACGTAAAACAGGTTTCTCCCACTCATCTTTAGGGGCCAGCTGCAGATGGTTTTGCAGTTACTGCCACAGACCCGCACCCCTGCTCGAACTCCCTGCAGAAGAGATAAAGGGAACCCCCGCCAGACACCCCCTGAAAGAGATAAAGGACAGCATCCAGTGACACTCCCTGGAAAGACGAAAAAGCATCCAGCTAGAACCCCCTGAAAAGAGAAAAGGACAGCATCCGCCAAAACCCCCCCCGCAGAAGAGATCAAGACAGACCCAACTCAGAACTCCCTCAGAAGAGTCAGAGACGCACCCGCTCAGTACCCCCCTGCAAAAGAGACAGAGCAGATCCAGTCAGAATCCCTGCAGAAGAGATCAGAACAGCATCCCCAAACCCCCCTGCAGAAGAGATAGAGCAGCATCCGCTCAACACCCCGGGGCCAAAAGAACAGAGAGCATCCGCCAAAATCCTGCAGAAGAGTCAAGACAGCATCCAGCTCAGGACCCCCTGCAGAAGAGATCAGAGACAGAAATCCAGTCAGATACTCCCTGCAGAAGAGATCAGAGACAGCATCCAGCTCAGACACTCCCTGCAGAAGAGATCAGAGACAGCATCCAGCTCAGACACTCCCTGCAGAAGAGATCAGAGACAGCATCCAGCTCAGACACTCCCTGCAGAAGAGATCAGAGACAGCATCCAGCTCAGATACTCCCTGCAGAAGAGATCAGAGACAGCATCCAGCTCAGACCCCCTTTCAGAAGAATCAAGACAGCATCCAGCTCAGGCACTCCTCAGAAAGATAAAGAGACAGCACCCCCTTGACACCCCCTGCAGAAAGATCAGAAACCCCCGCTCGGGGACCCCCCCCCTCAGAAGGATCAAGACGGCATCCAGCTCAGAACTCCCAAGAAGAGAATGGACAGCACCCCGTTTCAAACCCCCCGGAAAGATAAGAAGCATCACTCAGACACCCCCTGCGAAGATCAGACAGCATCCAGCTCAGACACTCCCTGCAGAAGAGACAGAACAGCATCCACTCAGAATCCCTGCAAAGAGATCAAAAAGCATCGCCAAATTGGGGTTGGTTGGGAACGGGGAACCAAAAAAGGA